>JAMZAV010007517.1:0-34168 GCA_024449915.1 Sweltsa coloradensis
ACCCATAGGAATGCAGTACTATGTAAATACTATGTTTATCAGTGTAAAGTTGATCAATCAATACATGCCTAAATGAATTGGATGAGAGAGAGAACTTTATTTTTAACAAAACAAACTCTGATGTACAAATACAATTGCCACAAGGACACAGAATAAAAATAACATTCATTGATTAATAACAATTAAAAAAGGTTTAAAATTTAAATACAACTTCAAGAAATTAGTCATAATAATACAATTAAAAATTACATGTTTAGGCCATAAAGGTGATTCCTATGAATAAAAATGGAACCTATTAATGCCACCATCGAAACGTCTTGCATACGAGTGTTTAGCCTAATTCAAAAGTGTTGCAAAAATCAACATAAACTTTTGGATTGTCCCCCTTGTACCAACAAACAATCCGATGACATGTATTGGGTTTGCATGGTATTTGTCTGCAAAGTATGGTATTGTTGGTCGGTATATGTCCTGTTTTTCAGTGTTGACTTGTTCAGCTTGATCTCCACTGCGTTCAAAGCGTATCGTCGGGTCAAGTATGAAACCTTCCCTTGTAGTTGAATTAACTGCAATGATGTCGATCCGCCGAATAATAACCTAATAACCTTCCAGTCTGGACTGAATGGACAACCTCCTGAAGTGACAAACATTAAACAGAATGATGAATGAGAACGAGGACGCAGCAAAGACTTGAACAAGCAACACATACAGCAGCAACAGAGGCTAACTCCATGTACTGTGGAGGCACAATGAGACCAGAGAGTAGAGCGCGGACAAAACACGTCCGCGTGGGACAAAAACAACGAACCGACTGCAAGGCTTTCTGCTGTGCTGTGTGCCTGCAGGTAGTACTCAATAGGTGCGGGGCGGCAAGGTCATATCGAAGCTGCACTCAAGGTGCATTGACTTTTTATCAAATCATGTTGATGACAGTGGTGCGTGTACTTTTAGGTGTGTAATTAATTGGTTGCAGGTAATATATGAAGATATGTAGTGAGGCTCATCATGACGACACAATATTGTTGCAGATATCACATTTTCAGTGATTTTTCTTTTACTATTTACTACTATGCATTTTACCTCAAAAGCAGTATCGAGATGCAACTTTGAATCTGTAAATCTTTGAGCATGAGGTGGTTAAAGGCACTATATCAAATGTTTCACAGTTGTTTATTATCCTGGTAGGTCTATTTATTGAAAAATAGAACAATAACCTGTAGTGTAAATCGTCCCTAGAAATTTATTAGCCTATAGGCAGGCATATTAGTAGTATTAGTATTCGTAGTTTTCGTTATTATATTTGTAGTTTAATTAATTAATTGATCTAAAATACTGTTTACACAGGTAATTTTAATCCGCTTTGCAGTACCGGGGACCAGTAAATAAATTCTTTTCTTTTCTTTTGTGCGTGTTTGAAAATAAAAGTTATGGTGGCGTTTTGAATTTCTAAATCGGTATTGCTGCTACTAATGCTAGGTATAGCAGGAGCTGATTTACATATTGCTTTGACTGCAGGGTCGTGTTTTTGTCTTCGTCGTATTTAGTATTTACCATACTCCTTTTTGTGTCTTCTTATGAAGTGCCTGATTACTGTCGTGGTAGTGCCACTTGGCGACTTCAATACAAGTTTGCAATGTTTACACACTGCAAGAAACACTCTTTTTTGTATACCATGTTTGTAAATGGGCTGTTCGCAAAGTTCAATACATAGAACGTAGGTATGCATTTGATCCAAATCCGACACGAATGTCGAAATGTGTAATCTGTGCAGTACAACCGCTAATTAAACAATAGAATTCCATTTATTGAAGAAAACGAAGAGTGTCACAGCATTCCAACTTCCAGCAGCAACTTCCAGTCTACATCACTGACTGGCCTACAGACTAGTTACTTCCAGTCTACACCACTGACTGGCCCACAGACTATTAACTTCCAGTCTACACCACTGACTGGCCCCAAAACTACTAACTTGCAGTCTCCACCACTGCCTTGCCTCAAAACTACTGACTTGCAGTTTCCACCACTGCCTGGCCTATTATGTAAACACCTCGAAGCTCTACAACTGCCTAGCCTAAAACCTACTCACCTCCAATCTCTCCAAGTATGCAGCAACCATGTTCTAACGTTTCAGCTACTGAACTGAACAAGCTACCACCATTCCTGATAAAGTAATAACTGAAGGGAATTTTAACAAAATGTCAGAAGTCACGAAAGAAAATGTTGCATTAAAAAAAAATTAAGACAAAGTTTCGGAAATACAAAGAATCCGAAAGAAAGTTGTTCATTATAAGATGGTTTCAAGGAAAGGAAACAAAATTTATGGATTTCCAATAGCAAAAAAGTGGATATTGAACGGATTGTCGAGATAGCTTCGAAGTACCTCCAAAATGAACAATTACAACTTTTTTTTACACAACTAAAAATGGGTGGCCGAAAGCCTAATGGATACCGGTGGTCCAATGAGGACAAGCTTTAAAGGGATACACCAGACGTGAGGACCACTTTTGATATTATTATCTAAGACCCACTCTGAGTTGAAAGGCGACAAGGTTTACGCTTATGTGGCCGCGGCTAACGCTCTACAGATAGATTTGTTTACTGTGCCTACGTCATATTGCCCGCGCTGCACTTTGTCGCGGTCGGTCGTTAACGCACACGTGCAGAGCTCGTTAATTTTTACTGCCATATTAGAACTTTTCTCGGTGCATGCGTCTTGCACTCCAGTCTGTCGTTTCGATTTGCTGTGGACACACGGGTTTTAAGACATACTTTAACAGTGATATTCTGTGTTCAATATGCCTTCGTGTTCTGTTTATGGGTGTACCAATAAAACTGGAGTCAATAAAGACGTATCTTATCACAGTTTTCCAAATCGCGATAAATCGCCTAACAGATTTGTGATTTGGCGCAACCGGTGTAACAGAAAATATTTTGAACCAGGTCCAAATTCATTAATTTGTTCAGTACATTTCGAAGAAGGTGATTTCAGGGAATCAGACGTTCTAAAAATGAAACTGATGCCTAATTACAAATTCAAACCAAGGCTAAAACCGGGAGCAGTACCAAAACGACAATTACATACAAATATAGATTGCGAGGAAATCGTTACTCGAAATGAATCTAGTAGCCAGCCCCAGCCGTCAAAGAAATCTCGAAATGAACGATACGAGAAAAGACAACGGAAACAAATTGTACACGACATAATGAGTTGCGAACCGATACCATCTACATCCAATGCACCAGACAATCCATGTTTACAAATAATCGAAAGTAATCTAGACACGCCCACTTGCAGTGATATTGGTATACAATGTCAATAATTCGTCTTGAGAGTGATGTGTGCGAAACAATGGATGAGTCGTTTCACTTGGGATCAGACGATGTATCTAGTGATAGTGACAGTGACAGTGATCGTACTCGTAATGAATCCGAGAGTGAAGAAGAGGTTGAGCATAGTTACGATGAAAGGGATGATAGCATATCAGTGACTTGTGTTTTGTTTGTTTATTGGTCTTGTTTAATCGAGTTATTTAAATTCTGTCGACAATGCGGATGTGTTACGAAAGTTGTAAAGAAGTGGACAAAAGGAGCAATGATAGGAGTAAAAACAGTTTGTGAGTCAGGTCACAGGTTAACGTGGCATTCTCATCCAACACGCGGTAACGTTTCAGTTGGTAATATTATGGCTGGCTCAGCTCTAATGCTGTCTGGAATTAACTTTCTGGCATTTCAAGCATTTGCAAAAACATTACAGTTGACTTTCTTTGGTCGTTCTTCCTATGATAATATAAAAAAAAAAATGGTTCAGTCCAGTATTAAAAACAATCTGGCATGAAAAACGAAACGAGGCACTCGAAAACTTACGATTGGTTGGCAACACGTGGCTCGCGGGTGACGGACAATTTGACAGCCCTGGTTTTTGTGCGAAATATTGCACCTACAGTATGATGGACTTGCATAGTGGCAAAATAGTACATTTAAGGTTTTACAAAAGGGTATGGTCAAAGGTGATTTAGAGAAAAAAAGTTGTGAACAATTGTTATTAACTCTACACGACGAGGATAAATGCCGATCTCCCTATTTCTCACAGACCGGCACCGTGGAGTCGGTCTCATGATGAGAGAGAACTATCAACATATACAACACGAATACGATATCTGGCACTTGGTACGAAGCTTGAAAAAACGTATCAAGGGCATAGAAAATAAATATCCAGAGCTGTTGGAGTGGAAGAATAGTATATGCAATCATCTGTGGTATTCAGCTCAAACTTGTGAGGGTAATGGAGACCTTTTAATAGACACATTCGTTTCGCTCTTATTTCACATAAAAAACGTGCATAAGTGGAAGCAGGACAGCATTTCTTATGGCTTAGTTTACCACATGTGCTCACCCCCCAATCATAAAAAACACCAGGGAGGAAGGAAAAAAGGTGGCTTCAAACCCAAATCGGAGAGTTATCACGCTTTACAAAAAATCATTAACGATAAAAAAATTCTTGAAAGATGTGAAGCACGCAAAAAACTACGTCCACACAGGCCGTCTCGAGGCTTATCATAACGTGCGCCTAAAGTATCTTCCCAAACGCGTACATTTCTCATATCAAGGAATGATAATTGGAGGAATAATTGCGATCCTAGACCATAATGCAAACCAGAACAGAAAAAATCGTGGGCACAACGAAATACTATTCTAAAGCAGCCAAAACTTGGGTAGTAAAAAACAAATATGAACGAAAGACGAGCGAGTGGAAGGTTGAAATCCTGAAGCGTCTTATGAACTACATCGATTCGGGTGAGACACCTCATTATGAAGATACACATGTGCACATACCTTAAAACATCGCTCCGATACCCTGCCCACCACTCGATGAACTACTCAGGAAGTCACATTCGAGGTTTTCAAAGTAGGCGCTTCAACTCACTTTGTAAGTAAATCACAAATAATAAGCACAAGTGGCAATACATTTAAATAAAGTTGAAGTTCATAATATGACACCTAAAATTAAAGATTAAACTCAAATAACACTTTTTGTCTTCTGAGCCAACCACCTAGGTTCGAGGCCGAATTTAAACTTTATTTCGTTTTAATGAATGCGCGGAGAGACAATGTAAGGTCTTAGAGCGATGGACTAAAAATAAAGAATATAAGCTTTAGTTGCACAATATTTTAAATGTATTGTTTTATACATTAGTGGTTTGATGGACGCTTGTTTATGAATTATGATTATTGATTTATGATTTTACAAACAATCACACAAAATACTTCACGCTACGCTGGCCACCTAGGATTATCTCCTACGTTCACTGGCCGGAAACCTACGTAGTTTTCAGGGTTTTCTTCGGGAAAGTTATCTCTTATTTTCCACACTACACACGACGGAATAACGACACGATTTCCTTTCCCTAATGGCGCGTTTGCATGAATCCATGTTATGAATTGTTTGTACGCTAAATATCGCCACGTCTTGTTTATTGGTTCAACAGCAGTAAGCAGCTTTTTTCTTCCTTATTAGTAGTTTTTTTACGATTCTATAGCGTAGTAAATTTAATGCTTCCTTGTTTACAATCAAGGTTGAGAACGATTGTTTCTGCGTGATACAACTCTCGTCACCTCTCACTTGGTCTATGACATTGCTCTCCGCACAACACAAACTTTCATAGTCAGTTAACATTTTACGACAATTGGTACAGACACACCATTCAACAGTTCCCTTTCTACCAGCTAAATTGTTCTCTGAAGCGTCTTCGGAATCTGATGAGTTTGAATTCGAGGAACACTCAGGTTCAAACTGATATGGTTCCACTCTTTTTTCCATCTTATCGAGGCGTGCTCTTGTCTGTGCTGTGTGTGTTGATCGGTGCAGGCCTGGCGCGTGAATAACCATGCATGCGTCGCTGTAGTGCTGAGCGGCCGACCCGCCGTAAGCTACGGCGGCTACGGGCTATTTTACGTCACGCGCGTGACGTCACTCACAACAAACATCCAATTATATCCGCAAGTATTAGGGCTGGATTTTTCCCCCTATTTTTCCATGTCTTTTTAATGAGTCCCAAACATGATAATAGGGTTAGATGGCATGTGAAAAACGTCTGGTGTATCCCTTTAAGTTTTGGTCAACAAGTTAACCTCCACTCTAGTGAGAGCGAGGCAGGCGGCCAAACAAAAAGGCCTAGAGTAGGCCTACAAGAAAACGCAAGAAGGCCGCTGATGAACAAGAAACTTGCAGTAAAACCCAGGTCAACAAATGCTCTTAGGGGCACAATTAGCAAGATACGAAAGCTGGTCCCAAAAATAACAGCTCCAACTCACCTGCCCCCACCAGGTGCTACAATGATTACAAGTACACCCAGACGAGTAGGCCTAGTTCCTACTGCTGTTGCAGCTGTTACAGCTGGGCCTAAACCATGAGGAGGTTGCCACAAGAGTGCTGGTTAGTAGCCTACTAATCAATTACTACCATTAATAGGCCATAGGCCAAACATTATTTGAAATACTATAATTTGGAATAGGAATTGCCTACTGGTACATAAATGTTCTTTCAACCGAGAACTGTTTAATAATCCCAACTTTAAGAGATTTCCATTGTTAGCAGAGATCTACTACAGCCGACGTGTTATACCCGTTGGATTCTTCGGACCCCTAACCGACAACCATCGCCCTTCCCTTACAATTCGGAAACTGGGTGCACCCGAGGCTAGGTCCCTCGAGGCACCCTACAAACATAACAAAATTCGCGGGAAAGAAAGAGATGAAGACCACCCTTTTGTATAATGCAACACGCAAGCCCTAACCCGGCTAGAGTTGCAAGATTTACTCGAACAGGGCTCACTGCCCAAGCAGTAGCGTGTAATGAGCATACGCAACAAGGAAGAATTAACGTAACAAAGTTTAGTCAAACAACCGTTCTCCTCGTGTTGCACAACACCGAGAGACCAGTTATGGAACAACTAAACGCCTAGTGCGACGGCTTAAATGGCCAAGAAATGAGGAAAACAACTCAAGTTGAGTGAGCAGGCTTTAACAGCCAAGAAACTGAGGAAAACTACCAAATGCAGAGGATGCAACAAATTTCTACGGAGATGCGGCACGGATGATGCCGAGGGGGGATCCCTGATAGCTAAAAACAAGAATACGTGTGATTCAAAGTTGATGAATCAGAATAACACATACTGCCTTTCAAATCCGAACGGGGCGCCTTACATCCCCAATGGGCGCCCTCGCGAAGAAATGACTTTGGCCTATATATATTACTCGAACAACATATAGTACGAGATTAATAACATCAAAAATGAAACATAAAGATGTCAAAAAGAAGCAACAACTAACTAAACTTAGCCCAGATCAAGAAGAAATGAGCAAACTTACAAATAAGTTGATACACAAAACGAGAAATTATGAGAAATATAAATAGCTATCAGATTCCCCCGACCCGGGTATACCAGAATACACATGGTGTACCCGTGAAAGCTCACCTATCTGGTCAACCGCGGACTTCAGGAAACGGCACCTGGGTGAGCATATGGGCTGTGTAGTAGACAGTAAGTCGAAAGACCCCTCGGCGGCGACTCGTCTCCGTGTCAGAGGTAGCCCGGTCAACACGAGTACCAAGGGGAGGTGCACAAGCCCCACCGACTCGTCGGTGTCACCTCGTAAGGGTTGGACTCTTGGGGGCAGTGGTTCCAGCGAAAGCTTTACGGCCGAGCTTTAATGCTATGATGATTAGGTGATTCCTTCCACTACTAAACCTGATTCGAATATTGATATTGGATTGGATATTGCTTTACGTCTCATATTTATGCAACTTGGCTAATCGAGACGAAGGGAGGGAAGTAAGGGATGACGCGGGGGACAAGGGGTGGACAGGCCTGTGCTGGTCAGAACCAGCCACAAGCATACGGGGAGGGCAGGAGTTCCCCCACGTCGTGGTCGTCTCCGTCTGTGTCATCATCAGTCCGTGTTGTCTTTGTCGTCGCCGTCGGGGAGGTAGTCAAAGGGAAGGGGTTCCCCGACGACGACCCAGAGCTCGCCATTAGTTTCAGGGAGTGAAACTCCCCTATTCACGGGCCAAACCGCGAGAAGGTGTCGAGTTGGAATTTGAAGGCCCGAATATTGATATTGATTGTAACAATAAGAGACTTTTAAATGTCATGTGTTTCAGGGGAGATTTAAATGAATTTTTAGAACTGTACAAAATACTCTCTTTTTTTATTGCACACTATTTAATGACCAAACCAAATAAACCAGCAAAAAATAGTAAGAAAGACCCTTAGAACACTATATTACTTATGTGTAGAGGTGTTTGTTTTTCACCTAGAGCGATAAAGCGAAATATTAAAGTATTGGTCATATGAGAAAAAAACAAACAGATGTCCATCAGTTGGGTTATGTAGATTTAGAATACATCCGCGAAATAAAGGCGAAATTTACGTGCACGGCGAAATCTGTGCTTATCAGCTAAATAAAGGCGACTTTCCTTCAATTTCCCCCAAAAATACATTTTATTCGACCTTATATGAAAATCTAGAATAAAAATTTTTTAAAAAAAATTGAAAAATTCAATTTTTCACAGTTTTTGACGAGAGCGCTCGAAATATATATTTACGCTCTCTAGCCCATACTTGACTGCCCCGGCCGGCAGCTGCACTCAGACTGAAGCGAGCGATCGCCGCCCGCCGGCCGGCCACGGAGCTCTCGAGGCCACCCACCAAGTTTTGCTTAGTCACGTGATGCTGATGCGCGGTGGTGGTTGGTTGTAGCGATCGCCCGGCGACGAACAGTGCCAACCTCACGCCTACGCTTGGACAAATACGAGACCACACGGCAAGGGAAAACAGTCCGCCGAGCCCATGACGACATCGTGTTGTTGCCTGTTGGTACGTCTGTGAGTGAAGAAGCAGGTTGTGTTTGCTCTGTGGTTTGTTTAGATTCGGTGTTGGCCTAGCCTAGGCATTAGTTAAAATGCCTAAAACTTCAGTGTCGGTTTTTCAAAGAGCAATGGAATTTAAAGAAGATAGCTTTTACGTGTTAGACAAAAAACTTTTAATGTGCAGATTGTGTAATTGTCGCCTAGAAATTGCGAAAAAGGATACTTTAAAAAAAACATGTAGCTAGTGCAAAACACGTGAATGCTATAGAAAAAGAACGTTTGCGCTACTGAATAATCGCCCTCAACCTCCAGGCAGACTTCAATTGCGGAATCGATTTGAACTGGAAACAACAGGGCAGTCGATAAAGAAAAGTTTATTGTGAAAACCACTGAGGCTTTCCTTGCATCAAATATACCAGTGGAGAAACTGGACATTAAAACAATGCGCAAGTGGATGGCCGAGTTTATTCCGGGTAGTGGAGATCTTCCTTCAGCAAATCGAATCAGGCAACATTATATTCCGATTGTCGGGAAGCAACACGAAGATAAGATAAGAGAGGCGGTTAGAGGGAAGAAAATTTGCGTACTTTCTGATGAAACAACCGATAAAGGTGGCAGGTGCGTCTTCAACGTATTGTTTCGCTCACTGGAACCAGGAGCAGAGCAAAGTACCTATTTAGCAGCTTCCATTGTATTACATGCAGCTAACGGGGCAAATTGTGCTAATGCTATTTTAGACACGCTGACTAGATATGAAGTTGACAAAGCTGATGTCATCGGTATGGTCAGTGATTCTGCTCGTTACATGACAAAATGCTACAAAACTTTGACAGGACTTATGCCCGACTTACACCACATTCAGTGCTGGGCCCACAAAATAAACCTTGTGGGGGATATTTTCCAAGAAAATCTTGATGGGCTCAACTTATGTGTTGTTAGAGTGAAAAGTGGCTTTCTTAACACAAGAAAGAGAAAGAACCAGTACATTGCGTTCCTAAATGAACGCTATCCCGACGAACCTAGAAAGGTGAAACTGTTCCCGTCGCCTGTGCTCACTCGTTGGAACAGCTGGTTCACATCAGTTCTGTACATCAACGAGTACCTAACCGATCTTATTGATTTCTTCAGGCAACTTGATGATGAAAATGCTGGCATTAAATATTTCAAGAAACTAACAGTTGTAGAAATCGAGGTCCTTAAAACAGAAGCACTGTTTACTGCAAACCACTGTGTAAGAATCATGGAATTCATCACATTCTTTGAGGGATCGGTATACCCTACAGCCCACTTGGTGACAGGCAAGAGCAAAGACATAGTGTCCGAGCTGTCGATTCTGGCTGATGGACACTTCTCCCAAGAACTACAATCTAAGTTGAACACTCTCTCCGCCACTGTACGGGCTTCAACAGTGGCAACACTTAAAAACCTAGGACTTTCAGCATTAAACAAAATGAACAGTTTAATTAATTCTGACCCTTCTAAAAAATTATTTCAAGCCCTGGGAATGTTTGATTCGCGGAATTTGGCTAAACAGTCAACAGCGGGTGTTGAAAATTTGATATCCCACATCCCTGCATTTCCATCAATGAAAACAGAAGTTGTTGCCATCGGTTTGGCCGTCCTCAAACGGCTTGTGCTTGAAGAAGTCAAGAAACCAGATGTGTTGGAAATAAATATCATTGATGTGCTGTGCTCACTGAAAGGAAGCCATGCAGAGTTTGCATGTGCTTGTCTAGCGTCGATTTGGATTCCGTCGTCCAACGTAGACAGCGAAAGATCGTTTTCAAAATACAGCATTGTTGTGTCGGATAGACGATGACGCCTCACTCCGGAAAATGCGGAGATTCTTACCATGGTGGCATTTTCCTGAATAAGGTGAGTGTTTGGTTTTTTAATTGCTTTTAAATTTATATAATAGAACTACATGAACACAGACAAATTCGAATTACTAAATTTATTTCAGGTAGGCCTATTTAAATTATAGTAAGGGAGGAATGTCATGTATGTTATGTATCTACGTCATGTATGTTACGTCACAGCCCGACCCCACCTCACCCCTCACTGTACGAGGTGGGCCGGTGATGACCGGCTCTCGGCTCGCAGTCGTTCGGGTGAGTCGCTGTGTGAAACATGTACTTAACGAATGAATTTAAATTCTCTTTATGCCTATACTAAACGTTTTTCAACCGTATCACAGGTAAAAGAGATGTACGCAAAGCCTCCCTCATCAAAGGCCATTCAGTATGGGATCGACAATGAGCAAAGGGCAGTAGCTGCGGCTGCGTATGAAAGCAAAACCGGCACCACAGTTCAAAAGTGTGTTCACGGTGTGTTTGTGGCCCCGAGCTAGCCGTACATCGGAGCTAGTCCCGATGGCCTGGTAGGAGACGACGGTCTCATCCAAGTCAAGTGCCTCCCTTCTATCGGGAATGAAACGCCAAAAGACGCTGCCGCGTGAAAGACTATAAAAAAATACAAAAAAAAAAAAAAAAAAAAAAAAAAAAAACAACAGAGACTTAGCTAATCGAGACGAAGAGAGGGACGTAAAGGGGGGACAAGGGGGGGACAGGCCTATGCTAGTCAGAACCAGCCACAAGCATACAGGGAGGAGCATTAGTCATCTATGTAAGATACTTGAAAGACAGGAAGGTAAAGGAAGCATTTTTGTCGATTGTTTCTCTTGAATCGTCTACAGCTGATGGTTACTATCAGAGTATAAAGGAAGAAATGCATAAGCTGGGAATAAAATGGGAAGACGGAACTTGGATGGTGGGACTAGGCACTGATGGAGCTGCCAATATGATTAGCAAACATAATGGGCTGGCTGCCAAGATAAAAGAAAATGTACCGGACATAATTTCACAGCACTGTATTGCAAATAAACTCAACTTAAATGTGCTGAACTCAGTAAGTGAAATTAAATATTTGACTGAATTAGACACAGTTTTAAAAAAACTTAATAAGTTTTATCGTAACTCACCTAAAAGATTAAAACAGTTTGGGGCTGTTTCACAAGTGTTGCAAACAAAGCTGATTAAGTTTCAATACTTGCACCAAATCCGTTGGGTTGCTAGTAAAGTGGGAGCTCTCACTGCTCTTCTTAGGAATTACAATATTGTTGTTGTTCATTTAGAAGAAGTGTCAAATGAGAAGGGTGATGAAACAGCTGTTGCTAAGGGCATTTTAAAGAAAATGAAATCTTTCCGGTTCGAAGCTAATCTGCATTTCCTATTAGATTTTCCAAAGGTTTTCAAGGAGGTTTCAGTAAAATTTCAGAAAGAAAATTGGCTCATGAGCCAAATTCAAAACCATATCCAAATGGCAATAAATAAGGTCAACAGCTTCACACAGACTCCTGGTGAATATGAAAAAAGTTTTGTCAGTTCTACAAATATAAAACGCAAATTTGTTGATATTCAACTAACAAACATTGACAATGCACCTTTTGAAACAGATTAAAATGCTATGATAAAGGGTGGAGTGAAATATCTTAAAAAATATATTTTTAGATTCAGACACAGAAGTTGTCAAAGCTTCTTCTGTGTTTGACACTTTTTGCTGGCCTAAGGATACCTTGGAAAATTTTGGAAATGATACGATTCAATTCCTTGCAAATCACTTCAAGCGCCACATCTTTCCTAGTGATTCAGATGATGAAAATAAATCTAAAAAGCAATCTCTGGTGGCAGAATGGTATAAGTGTAATTGATGACCTGTTAAGCCATCTAGGGGGAAATAAATGTTATTTGTCCTTGGATTTATATAGTGGATACTGGCATAGTGGATACTGGCAAGTTAAATTGGACAAAAACTCCCGAAAATATAGTGCTTTCGTCACCTCAAATGGAGGAGGAGTTATGAATTCACTCGTTTGCCCTTCGGATTAAAGAGTGCTCCAGCCACCTTTCAGAGATTAGCTGATAAGGTTTTAGGAGATCTTAATTTTAAGGAAGCTTTGGTATATTTAGACGACATTTTAATATTTGCCAAAACCTACCCTGAATTGTTGGCAAGATTGAAAAATGTATTAGACAGACTAAGGATGTTTAACCTTAAATTGAAGCCTTCAAAGTGCAAGTTTGCATACCAAACTATCAAAGTTCTAGGACATAATGTGAGTAGTGAAGGAATTTTCCCAGACGAGAATAAAGTTATGGCCGTCAAGGAATTTTCCGCTCCTACTAAAGTCAAGGAAGTTCAAAGATTTCTAGGTATGACAAACTATTTTAGAAAATTCATTCAGGGATACACAAAAATCGCTCATTCACTACACAAACTATGTAGAAAAAACATACCGTTTGTATGGGGAGAAACAGAACAAAAAGCTTTTGACAAGTTAAAACAAGCTTTAATAATTGCAGGTGGTTGCCAACGCCCAGAACGGAAGTCCAAGGAGCAGAACAACAATTGACGTTCTTCAACAACATTCCGAGGAGGCACTTTTCTTGTATTTGCAACAATTAATCGATGATGATGGACATCCGTTGAACGAACGCGAGTCACTGGAGATGAGCCGACTGCTCATCAGTAAAGGTGAGTGTGTTGTTTATTAGGAATAGCGACATTAAAATATTTATAATGTTATTTGATTCGTATATTTAAAATGAAGCTTGATTAATTGCGTTAATAATACTGTATGGTCATTTTAAAATTTAAAGTCATATCACGATAAATCGACATAAAACTCTTTTTCTCGCATGTGCGTCAATTTGAATTGCATGCCGCCTGCAACGGCCCCCAAGAGATAAATATTAGTTGCGTTCCAGAGTTCATTCGGTCCACCTTGTGACGGGATGACTTGGATTGAGACGTGAAATTTGCGCTGTATTTATGAAATAAGATTGCTTCTTTGCTACGTAATATGAATACAAAAATTTTAGAAAATTTTATTCTCGCCTGTGTTTTATCATCACACCCGGAATGAAATCTGGCGCAAGTATTGTGACTTTCCCACGCCCTCCTCCGCAAGGGTGTGGTGGTAGAGGGGTATGCTGGAGGGGTGGACGGCGTGGAACAGAAGAACGAGGCAGAGAATGGCCAGTAAGGTTTGAGCGGGAGTTCCGACTGGTCGCGCCCTTCACCCCTAAGCAGGGACTACCTGTTTGTACCGTTTATATTGTGCCTAGCAATTAATAAAGCTAATAATTAAGATACCTTACGTGTGATTATTTCTGCATACATTACGGATATAGCGAGAGACAGCACAAACCTTTATAAATATATAATAATAATATATAACTATTGGAAGTGAATTAGGTTAGCAAACCAAGATCGGTGGACAAGCCTACAAGTAAACAGTGGACGGTATTTCATCGAAACGTCAGGCAGGAAGGGAAAGGGGTGTGACAAAAACCTTCATTGTGCTATTCGCGAGAAAACTAAGTATATAAAACAGAGTGGAATGTAAACATCGTGCCATTTTTCAGCTTATTTTGGGTGCTAGGCTGTGGCGGAGGGGGGGGGGATACATGGCAAACATTGCGTCTTTAACATTTTAAACTTGAAATTTCATCTTGCAGAGTATTCAACGTTGATGGTTGTGTTTGTGCGAGATAATGATCAACTTGTTATTCTTGAGTATGTCGTCGGTTTTAGTATACTGGAAATGTAGGTGGGCAAGTAAATATTTGAATAATTTTCGTTGACCAGGGAGAGGAGGAGATTGTGTGTGTGTGTGAACTCATTTTCGAGTGCGGGGGGAATAGGCTTTTTTGCTTCCATATGCTGAACACCTGTAACACGTGCACCCTAGTTCCTCACTGCAATTAGTTTTTTGTTATTGCGTATCTGTGCAAGTGGCGGAAAATTCCCCTACCACTATCAATAGAGTCGGGAGGAAAAACAGATACATTTATCACTGAAGGAGAAACTGAAGGAGGCAGTCTCACATCACCACACGGAATAGGGATCATGTGTCAGTAATTATTACAAAATGTTCCATATTTTGTAATGTGTCATTGATACCTACGGGATTAAGACGTTCAATAACATTGTGAGGTACCCAATGCGTGTTTGGCATGATTGACATATAAACCATTTCTATTGAAAGAATGCTAGTCGAACACACTGGTCCAGTGAAAAGAAGATGGTAATGAAATTCTGATGCCTGAAATGAAATCAATCAATCAACCTCTCCTGGTCACTGTCGATTGAACTCAGTGTGTCAATAAATCCTAGCTTGCTACAATCTACTATCTACTGTATCAGGATGGTTAGCTTGGTCTTTAAATAAGGGCAATTGCATAGGTTATTATAATGATACTCTATTACCTGAGATCAGCTAGAGTGCTACATAAATCTCTCTGGCTGACATATCATGCAGACCATCAATTACTAACAGTGGTACCAACCGTTGAGATTAGTTAGTGGGCTGTGACTAGTTTCAGTTTAAATGGTGCATTTTTGGTAATATCATTTAAATGATTGAATTGTTGTTTCATTGAGTTTTTATACATGAATTTAGTGTTAAAAGATAGCTAGGAAGCATTGAAACCTCAGGTACCGTTATCTCGTGAGTACCCACAGTATTTAATACGCATTTTAAGTTTTAAATATTGCATTTTTCACGGAAATTTTATGTTGACATTTCGTATCTAACGAAAACAAATGATATTGTTTATTTTCAATTACTATAACCAACAACATGACAGCTACAAAACACGAGGCATTTTTTGAACTATTGCTTAAGAAAATGTCAATAAGTAACATTGAATTTGAGTTCACGAAATATGACATTTCCCCAAAGGGTATATACAGCAACAGAGGAATGCTTGAGAAATTATTTCATACACTAATTAATAAACGTAAAGTTGACGTTCATCAGGCGCTTGATACTTATGTTGCTACGGGTCAAGCTGAAGCATTTCTAGTTAGGCCTAAATCAAATAAATTGGACCTACATAAGTCGACTGAAACTTTGCCGAAAATTGTTCCACAAAACTATACTACAAACAAAGATTTGCAACACAGCCACAGTAGGCCTATTGATGAAAAAATGTTAGAACTTAAGAAGAAATTACTAGATTCAATGGATAACCAAGAAAAATTATATACTATTGTTGACAATCAAGAGGGTATTATAGATAATTTAAAAACAAGATGCAATAACTATAAAGAGCTTTTTGAAATTTACAAAGTAAAACTAAACATCGTCAAGAAAAAACTGGAACTTTCTACTCAATCTAAATGTTATAACCAACTACAGCCTTGTGTGCTGTCAGAAATCGGCACAAATAGCGCCGGTAGTAGTGAGATTTCAATTGAATTAGATCCACTATGTAATGGCAGTAAACCCTCTGCCTCGTTTCAGTGTCGCAAACACTCTATTGAATCATCCAATCTCCCTTTAATATCAAGTGAAGGTAGACCTCGTGGATCAATCCATGTGCATGATCAGAAGCTTAGACCTACTCTTGGTCCGCGCAAAGTCAACGTATACACAGCATAGTGAGCAACCTAAAGTCGTGAGTTATATTGACAGCCATGAATGCGATGAGCTAAGCCACGAATCACTCTCAGCTACTTAACTGGAAACTATGAAGTTATAATTTGCAAAAACTAAACTGTAAGCAAATGTTGAAAAAATGTATTGAAGACTCCCTTCTTCCATGCTACCTTCATGCGAGACTGGATATTACATTTGCTAGACACATAAATTTCACAAATGACTGTGAACAACGATATTGTGGATGATATGAAAAAACTTACTTTAATGAAACGCCAACGTGCCGGTTGCCCTGATGCATAGTTGGTAATCCAACTAGATATGACACTGTAAATTTCAACAAGAATCCCTAGACATCATCAGACTATTATAAACTCATGCACTCACGTCACAAAAAAATTGCAATTTGTGACATGTTGTAAGAAACGTATAGTTTACTGTGCACGGTTTGCACCTGAATGCTGGTGGTAAATCCAAACTAACATCCCAACTGGCAGATTGCAACTAAATTTAAATCTACATTTGGCGGCATTGATTACCTTCGGTCCAGAGAGCCCAGAGTTGGAGACTCAGTTTTTCTCCGAAGCAAGGGTAGACTTATCTGCAACTTGGTGATCAAACAGCAGTCGCATCACAAGCCTACGTACCATAATGTTGCCAAATCGCTAAATAGCTTTAAAAAGTTCTGTTTATTTTATAATATACAAGAACTAGCAATGCCTAAAATTGGATGTGGCCTAGATGGTCTTCATTGGCCTACCATAAAAAACATATTATCCAACACTTTCATAAATTCCAATATTAAAATCAACGTTTATTACATACAGTCAAAAAGAAAGCAGCCACCAAAAACAAGGCAAACTACAAGTAAATCAGAGCACAAAATGTTTAACTCCAAAAATCAACCATCAAATAAGCTCCAAGTTCCAAGAATGCAAGAAGGTTTACGCAGCTGTCCAGTGAGTTTGGAGTTCCGACTCCAATCAGAACTTAATGAGGAATGTGCAAAGCAACTACTATTCATGATGCACTCATCTGTTGACCCCGGCGTGAACTCTACGTCGACCCCTGCTAGCACACATCACTCATCATCTATATTTTTACGAATAGAAGAGTCGACTCAACAAACTGTAAAGCCTAAACCTTCATCTTCAGAACCACTTCACCAGTCAATCCATGTAAAGCAAAAACTAAAAGCTAGTACTAAAACCCCAAGGGATAAGCCTAGCCTTAGCTTCCAGCGTGACCCCATTCTCACACGGTCATCAGCAAGGCCAAACATGGCAGCCCCTATTTTAGCAAACAAAACAAAAAACTTAAGTCAAAAAAGCTTTCACCTCGTCTTCTCAGGATTTTCCCCGCACCACCCCCAGAAAAAACAAAACATAGCCTCGTCACAGGTCCCTCTCAGAACACATTCTAAATTAGTGTTTCTAAATATACAATCAATAAGGAATAAAATAGAAGAGCTTGAGCTATTCCTCAGCGCTTCTTCTCCAGATATCCTCTGTATAGCAGAGCACTGGCTTACAATTTCTGAAATTGACTCCTTTTGTATCCCAAACTATGTTAATGTTGATATCTTTTGCCGCTCCTCATTTATTCATGGAGGTGTGGCTATATTTGCTAAACCTCATCTTAGCATTTCTCCTATAGCTGAAATTAAAAACTTTAACATTGAAAAGTCTTTTGAATGCTCTGGGGCTTCATGGCACATCTCTAATTCTCATTTTATAATCATATCTTTGTATCGATCTCCACTTAGTGACCCTAAAGTTTTTTTCTCCTCCTTAGAGAAAATGCTAGTGTTTATAACAAAGAAATTCCCTAAGGCCTCTTACATAATTTGTGGAGACCACAATATTGACCTCTTAACACAATCTACCACCAGCACTGAACTAATTGATTTACTAAATTCCTTTCATATGTATGCTACCATCACATCTCCTACAAGAGTCACACTTTCCAGTAAATCCTTGATTGATAATATTTTTACCTCCATTGACGAATCTCTTATCACTGCCACAGTGCGTGATCCAGGGCTTTCCGACCATCATGCTCTTTTTCTTGACCTATCCCTCTCCCATTATCACTCAAAGATTCTGACTCAAAAACGTTTTTTCAATGATGAAAATATTGCTCACTTTATCTCACGGCTAGGTGGTGAACAATGGTCATCTTTATCATTTACAGCAGATGCTGATGTTTTATACTCATTTTTTGTGTCCACTTTCTTGGTTCACTTCAATGAAGCTTTTCCTCTGAAAACAATTCAAATTCGGAAACCAGTAGGTAACCCATGGATTACTCAGGCACTTTGCTGTGAGGGAAAAACACTAAGAAATCTTCACTCATCATTGAAACACTCCCAAAATAAATCAGTTAGTAAAGAGCAATACTTGGCCCTCAAAAAGTCTCATGCCAAAAACATTAGACAATCAAAACTTCAATTTTATAGCCGCAAAATAGCCGACTCCTCTAACATCTCTAAAATGGCCTGGTCTGTAATCAAATCTCAGACTTCTTCGCCCATATCCAAAGAAAGTATCACCATAATGCATGAAGGAAAACTAGTATCTAACCCAACTTCATTAGGCAATATTTTAAATACCTTTTTCACCACCATTAATGTGCCACCAGCAATTGAAACAGGGAATTCTAAACCCTCCTCACAATATCACCCAAAAAGGTTCCCTAGCCCAGTTCAAACCATTTTTCTAAAGCCAACCACTCCCAGTGAAGTGGCAACTATATTGAAAAAACTAAGCACAAGACACTCAGCTGGGCTGGATGAAATTCCAGGATCACTCTTGGCAAAATGCTCCCACTTTTTATCTCTTCCCCTATCTTACATTATTCATGAGTCTATTTCATCAGGTATCTTTCCCTCTGATCTTAAAATAGCAAAGGTAATACCAATCTATAAGAAAAAAGGGAAAAAATCTGACAAAAACAACTACCGCCCCATCTCAATCTTATCGTCTTTTTCTAAAGTTTATGAATACATCATGCATGACCGCCTTATGGCACATCTCAATCATCACAACGTTCTTTCACCAAGTCAACATGGTTTCCTTAAACATAGATCAACAACTTCCGCTCTTTTCAGTTTCCTCTCACATGTTTATTCCGCCCTTGATAAAGGAGAACAGGCAGTTAGCATATTTTATGATCTTAGCAAGGCCTTTGATTCAATTGATCACAGGACGTTTCTGTCAAAAATGGAGTACTATGGGATCAGAGGTATTGCTCAAAGTTGGCTTTCATCATACCTATCTGGACGCTCACAAGTAGTCGCTATCCGCACTGTTGACAATAATTTAACAAAAACAGTTCTCTCAGATCCTCAAAAATTAGTTCAAGGAGTCCCTCAAGGCTCGATATTAGGTCCCTTAGCTTTCCTCCTTCATGTTAATGACCTGCAGCTACACCTAACCGGTGGACTTCTTCTACAGTATGCAGATGACTTCAGTCATCTGCTAACTGCCCCCAAACACAATATATCTAGCTTTCCAATGATATTAAATCAAAAGGCTGTGCAAATGTCTCAGTACTGCCAGCAAAACATTCTTTCATTATCTCTTCCCAAAACAGTATACATGAATTTTCATACTCCCCAAAATATACCCCTGTCAAACCCTCTAATCCAAATTGGGAGTAACCACATTATTCGCTCTTCTTCATTTAAACTTTTAGGATTAATCCTAACAGAGACTTTGGATTGGTCGGGTCAAACAAACATTGTTTCATCTAAAATTCTTAGTGGGTGTTATATACTCAGGAAACTTAAAACTATAGTCCAACCTCATATTTTGATTATTACATACTTTGCATTTATCCACTCCCACCTTTCGTATGGTACACTTTTCTGGGGTGCATCGCCTTATGCAAAAAGAGTCTTCATCCTCCAGAAAAGAGCAATCAGGATAATAGCGGGAGCTTCTAGAAAGCGATCTTGTCGGGAACTCTTTCGACAATTAGAAATCCCAACACTAGCATGTGTCCTGATTCAGTCAGCATCTCTTTTTGTTCGCCTTAATACCCACATCTTCCAGCAAAACACAACTGTTCATGATCACTTTACACGTTCCAGCAATTTAGTTCACATTTCCTCTCATAATCTTTCCCTTTTCTCTAAAGGTCCATACTACTTAGCATCAATTATTTATAATAACCTTCCGAATAAAATTCGCTTATGCCCATCTGACAATTCTTTCAAATCTAATCTTAAGTCCTTTCTGCTTAAAAACAGTTATTACTCACTTCATGAGTTTCTATCTGACGGCTCTCCCAAATAAATTACCTTGTTGATTGTCATTAATATCAATATTTACAATGTAGTAATTATTATTGTGTGCATCATTGTAAATGTAATTGCATTTTTTTATGTTTCATATTGTATTATTACATTTATCTATGTAATAACAAAAACATTTGTTAACCTTAATTTTATTATAACCTTATTCATTTCACTCCACCTATCTCTCTCTCTCTAGAGAATAGGTGATAGTGTTATACTTCTACTCTGTATTAGTCAAATGAATAAAAAATTACTTACTTACTTACTTACTTACTTACTTACTTACTTAATTACTAATGTAATGAGTCTAAACCTAGAAGGCAGTGTGATTCAAATACTGCCAAAAACAAAACAAAGATAAATGCAAATGGTAAAATAAACATGGAGAAAATACCTTTAGAATATGTTGAATCAAACATACGTAATAAGCAAATATCTTAATAGTGTAAGGCTCATACACTAAGAGAATACACGTAATATTGAGTCTATAAATCTACTAAACTAAGATCTGTTTCAATTATTTATCTAAACACTCTTTATTCTTTATGGAGCTAGGGGCTATGGAACGTAATCTTGAAACTTCTTCGGAGGCACAATTGGTCGTCCTCTCCTGGAACAAGGTTGAGTGGAAGGTCCGGCATTATTCTGTTAGCGACTGCTCACAGGAGTCGGGTTGGCAAGTCCTGTGTCGTCTTGTCCTCTACTTGAACGAGTTTGTTGGGAAAATCCGGTACCATCTTGTTGAGTCTGGGATAGATGATTTCCTTGTGTTGAAGAAGTATCAGGTGCTATTGATTGATGGCGTGTTTCATAGTCCCACCTCCCTTGCCCTCCTTCAGTGTACTTACTAGAGATTTCATAAATTAACTAAGTATTGTGTTTCTGTGTTTCAGAGGCAGCTTTAGCAAAATTCCCTACCATGAGGAAGGGGCAATTTGGGGGGATAATCAATAACAAGTTGTCCTCTCTACGCTACAAACAAAAACAAAGCGTAGATCAGGTCTCCTCTCCAAGCGGTTTGACGTCGGTGTAAAACCTTTGAGCCCGCTATTCAATTTCAAAACAGGCTTTGGTAAACAACACATTAATTTTTCCACTGCCTTAAAAAAAATCCTAAATGAAACATTGAGAATGCGGCTACATTTATATGAAACTCCTTCTATATAGAACGTTGGCTATATCAAATATCGGCAAGTTATTTAACGTTGACCCTTGAGGTACCCCATGCTCACAATCAATGCTCTCAGATCAAATTCCTGGATAAAATAAACAATTTAGAGTCATGCGCTTTACTTTCAGATTTAAATGGTCCCAGAGCTAAAAAACGAAAACATGGTCAGTGATCTATCACATCATATTTCATTCCGAAGAACACATCTTCCGATAACACTGTATCGGTGTCAACACCCGTGGATGTGATAGTAGAGCCACAATCATTTGTACAAGAAGAATTAAAAGATAGTGAGTTGAATTCACTGCTATTGTCAGATACTGGTAAACTGGGAATAAAACTAAATGCAGATACTTCTGATCACACTGTTGTGTACGATATATTTGAGCCCAATACACGCGCAATAAATGTACAGTTAGTCAAAAATTTATGACATAAGAAATTATCTTTTGGACGCACAGGTCGATGACTATACCAAGAACCAGTTATTAGAGAATCCATGGAAACCACCTGATGATTACGTATTCCCATATTCTGTGCACAATAAGAAAGGGAAACAGGAAAAAGGACACTTGAATAAGTCTCACATTGACAGATACCATTGGGTTGTATACTCAGATGTTGGTAAAGGTATTTTTTGTAAATATTGCACACTATTTCTTCCATCTCTCTGTGGAGGAAGTTTTAATCAAAACCCCTTAAATAAACTCGAAAGACCCCAATCACCTCATTTGCCAAACTCTTAGGTGTGCATGGAGATTTGGAAACCCACTCGCGGTCGAAATATCACACAGATGCGGTTGACTTTGGGAAGGACTTCGTAAAGACATACTCATCACTACAGCAAAATATAATGAACCAAATCAACGAATCTCGCTTAGCCAAAGTCCGAGAAAATAGTGAAAGACTGAAACCAATTCTGAGAAGTGTGGTATTTTTAGGTAAACAAAATATACCATTCAGGGGCCATCGAGACGATGGGCAATTAATAGTACACGATTCTCTTACTGAAAATGAAAGTGTTGCACGTAATGAAGGCAACTTTCGTGAGTTATTACGTCATCAAGTCGCATCAAGTGACTAAAGTTTTGGAATCTCACTTGCAAACTTCCTCATCGAAAGCAACTTATATAAGTAAAACTACACAAAATGAACTGATATACTTTTGCGGACAAGAAGTAATCGATACAATTTTACAACAAGTGAGAGATGCTAGATTTTATGCCGTTCTATTCGATGAAACAACAGATATTGCACACACCTCACAACTAAGTCTTACTTTGCGATATATCAATGACAAAGATGTTATACGCAAAGATTTTATTGAATTCATAGACCCACATGCTGAGAACTACGGCAGTAAAAAATGAGTGGTGATGAAGCTGATGAAGATGGAGCTGATGAAGACTTGGAGATTCTCAATGAAGAGCCGAAGCTAACTGGAGAAGTTATTGGGCAAACAGTCCTTTACATGTTGAAGAAACACTCACTCAATGTGCAGAACTGTGTTGGTATTGGTACTGACGGTTGCAGCGTCATGATTTCAAAGCAACGCGGTGCCGTGCATGAAATACAAACTCAAGCAAAATGCGCCATCCGAAGTCCATGTTGCAACCATGCATTGAATCTAAGCATTTCCAAATCTTCAGATGTTTCCTCGGTACGAAATGCGATGGGTGTTATAAGCAAAGTTTGTACATTTTTCAATGGGACAGGTAAACGAAACTTTACGTTAAAAACTGTACTAAGGAGTAAACTTGTTGGTTTGTGTGAAACTCGTTGGGTGGAACGCCATGATTCTGTACTACTTTTCGTGAGTGAACTCCCAAAAATTATACTGCTCTAGAGGTAATTGGGAAGTGGGATGATACTGGATCTTCAACACGTACGAAAAGCCTCAAATCCAGTCTAACCAGCGGTGAGTTTATCGTTACTCTCAATAGCTTATGTGAGATAAGATCTGTAACAAAGCTACTTAGTAAATATTTTCGAAAGAAAACGTTAGACGTACTTTCGGCCGAAAATTGCGTAAACAATTTGATAGCAACGTTGCAAGAAATGAGAGAAAAAGTTGACGAGAAGTTCCATAAAATTTTTCAAAGAACAGAAACAATGTGCGACAGCCTCGAGGTTGAATTAAAAGTTCCGAGGCACTCTGGAAAACAAACCCACAGAGAAAATCATCCAACCAACACTCCCGAAGAATATTTCAGACGTTCACTGTTCATTCCCCTTATTGACAATATAATCCAGGACATACAACACAGATTTCAGCCCATGACAATTAACGTGCTTGGGCTATATTTATTCATGCCTAGCTATCTTGTAACGGGTGAAACTTCTAACGAGGTAGATATTGTGGATAAAATAGTTGAACAACATCGTACAATTTTACCAACGTTGCAGTCAATATCAACAGAAATGTCACAAGTTACCATCCTTGGAGAACTTCAGATGTGGAAGAAAAAATGGAAAAATAAAGAAGATACCTCTATTCCTAATACCGTCATTGATGCTTTCATTGCGTGTGATATTGATATTTTTCCAAATGTCAAAGCATTACTTGGCATTTCATGCACGATGCCTGTCAGCGTGGCGAGCGCGGAGCAAAGTTTCTCAACACTGCGAAGGCTAAAGACGTGGATGAGAAAAAAATGAGCAAAGAAAGACTGTCAAGCTTGGCTCTTTTGAACATCCACAGAGACCAAGCAAATGATCTCGATAAAGTTATTGACCGCTATGCTTAAAGCACAAGAATACGTGATTTTGTTCTGTAGTCAATTCCATGACTGACTGATTTGCATACCGTTCTATGAAAACAAAAATGTTTTGTTTATTCATTTAAAAATAATATTTCTTATAACTGTTTCAGAAGTCAGGACAGTATTTTATAACTTTGAAATCAATAAAGACAAATTGTAATTCACTAAAAGCGTATTTCGGAAATGATTTATTATAAACTCCCCATGTTTTACCTTCCTCCAGGGCCTATTTTAGTGAGGAACTGCATATAAAATATATTGATATACCCTCTCTAAAGCCATTAAAACTCATTTAAAAAAGGCCTAAAAAAATGTTTAAGACTAAACTGCAGGGAAACACATCACCCTGACCATGTCACTCACAATAACACGCTCACCCAATCAACCTAACCCAAACCATCGAACAACCCTTAACTGTTCACACGAACAAAGTAAAGAATAAGACCCTTACCTACACTTGCAACTGCACCTCTCATGAAAAAGTCTGCAGTAATATGAAGGTGAAGAATACCTGACGAGTGAGGATATTACATATCCGAGGTCGGATTTCCCGGAGGACGAGGGGTGTCAGGAATAGGGGAATATTTGCCTTATATTCATTACGAGTACGAAAGCCCAACATAATTTATAGTCTCGATTATGAAACCGTTGTAAACAGTGAATGTTGTATGACGCCGAGTGTTATGTGCAGAACTCATTGTTGTGAAGATGGAAAGTTAACAAATTGTCATGGTTTTGGCCGTATTTACTTTTGAGGAATGCTGACTTTTCTACAACAATCAGCTGAAGAACTAGGGCTCAAACTGCAGGAGAAGGCACTCGCAGGTGTGAAAAGAGGGAGTGGGGAGATGACGACATAGACGCCGAGTACGGGAGGCGACGAGGCTCAGCCCCTCTGTGGAGCAAGCTCTTAATTGTATAAGTGAAAAATTCCTAGGGTTCAATTGCTAACAGGATTAATTTGTTTCTTCAAACAGTCGTCCAGATTTTTTACAAAAGGGCCCTTCGAGTTCGAGTCAATGCACATTGACAAATTATGTATTTTTCCCACTTCACCTTTTTTCGATGAGAGCATTCTTTCTTTGTGTAATCCAGGTAGGGTTGCTGACTGACGTGTGGCTAGTTGTCATGGTTCTTTTGACAGTCCATCTTGCTCAGCCTACTTCTGTTTCAGCTGCTGTGCCAAACCACCCTGCCGAGACTTCTCCGCCTGCTAACCCTTCTTCTGTTTCAGCTGCTTGTGCCAGCCACCCTGCCGAGACTTCTCGAGTACTAACCCTACTTCTGTTTCAGCTCTGCTGTGCCAAGCCACCCTGCCGAGACTCTCTCGAAGTACTAACCCTACTTCTGTTTCAGCTGCTGTGCCAAGCCACCCTGCCGAGACTTCTCGGAGTACTAACCCTACTTCTGTTTCAGCTGCTGTGCCAAGCCACCCTGCCGAGACTTCTCCGCCTACTAACCCTACTTCTGTTTCAGCTGCTGTGCCAAGCCACCCTGCCGAGACTTCTCCGCCTACTAACCCTACTTCTGTTTCAGCTGCTGTGCCAAGCCGCCCTGCCGAGACTTCTCGCGTACTGTTAGAAATATGACAACACAGCAAGGCAGTGTGTGTATATTATGGGAGTTGTTTACTAGGATGGATGGTTAGCAACGAGAGAAATGCAGTAGCAACGTGTAAGTAAAATACAGTCTGGTTAAATATAAACGATAATCTTATTTAACTACGTTATCCGTGTTTATTATTTACTAATTTATCCTGAACACGCTTTATGGCCGACTAGGCCCACGTTATAAAAGTAGAGTAGCTAACATTGTAGAAGTGGATTGTTTCTCAAAAGTGCAGTGCCGAAGACTTGTGTGTTTTGTGTTTAAAACGTGTTACCGGTACGCGATTTTGTGGTAGGCTATACGATCTGTCAGACAGCAGTTGACTAAAGATAAATGCCACAAGACAAGATGATACGATTTAATTATCTTGATGAAGATGAAGCTCAGCCTAACGTAGGAGGCGATGTCCAAGGGCAAAATTGGGGCTCAACCTAATGTAGGCCCAGGAGGCGACTTTCAAGGGCAAGCTGGAGCTCAGCCAGCAGGAGAACTGACAACACGTGAGCTGATTCAAATGATGCTTGAACGAGATAGACAACGTGACGAAATGATGAATATGCTAATTAGAAATGTGGGTATTGGTGGTCAACAATCTCAAATACCACCTCGTCAACAGGATGTGACAAGACAAACGTATCAGGTAATGCCTGACCTCAATAAAACGATTCCATACTTCAACTGGAGAACCTACTGGAATGAACGCAACAGAGTGGTTGAAGATTATCAACACTACTGCCGACCTACACCGTTGGCATGAAACTTTCCGACTGGAGTCAGCACGAACTCATCTGACGGGAGCGGCCAGCCATTGGTATCAAGCTCGAAGCGACGTGCTGACCGACTGGGACACTTTCACGGTGAGTTTCACCAGAACGTTTATCGGAGAAGACAGTGTAGTTGATCGCTGGAAACGAATGGAGTTGTGTAATCAACAAAAGGAGACAGCACTCACAGTTATTTCCATAATAAAGTGAAGTTGTGTAAAGCCCTTAACCTTAATTTCCATGACACGAAGAAACAAATAGCGGTAGGCCTTTGGTCCCAGACATTAGCTAACCACCTGTTATCTCAAAAGCATGAAAACGCAGACGAATTACTCAGTGGCTTGCGAGAGTTCGAAGAGGTGGAAAGGCAACGTATTACTAACATGATGGGAAGGGACAAACCCTCCAAGCCAAATAACTACAACGTTAAATTTTACAGAACAGAAGTCCAACCATCATGGACCAATTGTAAATACACCAATAGTCACGAACCAAGAAAACGAGACGCGACGAGCAAATACTTATCGTCCGAAAGAAGTTAAATGCTACAATTGTAATTTGTATGGGCATATTAGTACAGATTGTCCAAAACCAAGAAGAAAATGTTTCAGCTGCGGGTCACAGGAACACCGGCAACGTGATTGCAACCAACTGAATACGGAACAACCCGTTCCACCCAAAAATGTAATGATTGTAGATAGTAATGTAAAAAGTGTATCAACCCCGGAAAAATTCTTGAAGATGGCAACTGTAAATAATACTGAACTTCAATCCATGCTAGATCCAGGGAGTGCAGTGTGTACCATACAAGCCACGTCGGCAATAAAATGTGGCCTAGAAGTTCGCACTACGCAAGACATCCTTTATGGGTTCGGAGATGTAAACAGGGTTGCTACAGACGTACTTGGCAAGGCCTATGCCGACATCAGCATCGATACTGTGATAGGGGCTAGTATACCAATACTGGTAGTACCAGACCAGGCACAGTCGGTACAGCTGCTAGTTGGCCGCACGTGGACGGAACTCCCACATATCGTCTACGTCAAGAAAGGAGACCATCTGTGGTTGGGTAACCAAGACGACGCACCATTTGCTGGACTTGATCTCGAGCCATTACCCAACCGAATTAAGCTGTTGGCAAAAGAAGCTACCATTATACCACCAAATACGGTACACTTTATCCAAGTGGGGACACGCGGCTCCGAGACGGGTCCTATGTTGTGGAAGACTTCAGGAGTCGAGGGTGTTCGCGAAGTGATTGACGGAAAGTTGATGGTCCCAATCATGAACACTAGTCGAGTGAGTGCACAAATAGGAAAGGACCAATGCTTGGGTAGAGGAGAGATGGTACAAGTTCTCAATCTTGAAGTTGATGAGTACGCCACACGAGAAACGCCACACGTCTCTAAACGTCCAATTGAGCGTGATGAACTACTGGTGGACCCTCAACTTGGAGACCAGGAAAGGGATCAGCTATTGCAACTGGTCAATGAACATCGAGACTGTTTTGCCCTCACGATGGACGAGCTAGGGTGTACGCCACTTCTCACGATGGACATCGTTGAACACTCCGGTAGTGTACCGTTCAACAGCCGACCATACAAGACGACGTCAGAGGAACGCGCTCAAATCTATAAGATTGTTCAAGAATGGAAGAGGCACGGGATAGTTCGAGAAACGAGATCACCTTATGCTAGCCCAGTGCTATTAGTTAACAACGAGACAGTTAACAACGAGACAATTAACAACGAGACAGTTAACAACGAGGAAGTTAACAACGAGACAGTTAACAACGAGACAGTTAACAACGAGGAAGTTAACAACGAGACAGTTAACAACGAGACAGTTAACAACGAGGCAGTTTACAACGAGAACGTTGATAAGGATACCGTCCTCAATACTGACTCTCCACCAACTACCCTGAAAACTAAGACTAAGACAAATAAGATTTCATTAAATCTCAAGAGAACGAAAAAACTGTCAAAATCGGCGTTCGAACTTCTTCACGGCTACCAACCTAGATTCCACGACGGGTTGCTACGATCATTCACCGATCTAGATAGTAACGAATGGGAGTCACCAGTACAGTTGCAAGAAGAAGCAAGACAAACTATACTAAGCAAACAAGAATCTGTTAAACGGGCCTTCGACAAGAAGAAGTATGCAGGCTTGAAGTATACGGTAGGCGAGATAGTAGTAATGAAGACGACACCTGCTCATACGGGTCAACCCACCAAGACGCAGCCTAAGTTTCGGGGACCCCTGGTAATCACGAACTGCTACCCACACGACACGTACAAGGTCACCCAACTAGCTCCCCAACACGGTGGAAGATTTTATGTGACAACAGCTCATGTGTCACAACTCAAACCTTGGCGTTTGGATCCTAAAGAAGATGCAACATCGGACGAAGACTCTGCAGCCTCGGTTTCCGACCAGTCGCTTGAAGAGGAGCAAGTGGATAGAACCGATACCCCAGGACACCAACGCAGAGTACGAGTTCCACCTGCTTACCTTGAAGAATACGTCCGTAAATAATTGTAGAAATTTCCACGTCCTGTTCCATAAGTAAACAATATTAAATTAAATTAGTTCGTTTCTGATCGAGGACGATCATCTGGCAGGAAGGCCGAGTGTTAGAAATATGACAACACAGCAAGGCAGTGTGTGTATATTATGGGAGTTGTTTACTAGATGGATGGTTAGCACGAGAGAAATGCAGTAGCAACGTGTAAGTAAAATACAGTCTGGTTAATATAAACGATAATCTTATTTAACTACGTTATCCGTGTTATTATTTACTAATTTATCCTGACACGCTTTATGGCCGACTAGGCCCACGTTATAAAAGTAGAGTAGCTAACAGTACTAACCCTTCTTCTGTTTCAGCTGCTGTGCCAAGCCGCCCTGCCGAGACTTCTCGGCGTACTAACAATTCCTCTTTTCCAGCTCCGCCCTTGCCGCCATTTACAGGTTCTTACATTTACTCCATAAGTTATTTACCTGGTTGCACTCTAGTGGCAATTGGAGACGTGAATCTATCCAAACATACTTTACTAGCCTAGGAAAAGACCTGGAAGGAGTAAGTTTAGAGTGCATAATAAACTATGATGAGACAAATCTGGCATTCAGGGCCCCAGGGGGTTCAAGATCCGAGGCAGGGTCAAAGACAAGTACCTCATGGTGGACAACATCATTAAAGCTAACCATAGAGTAGTGATTGGTCATTACAACCCGCTTGGGTTTCACATCTTCGTGTCCCACGCATATGACAACTACTCAAACGAACTGGAGCGTCAATTCATACTCGAAAACCGTCAGGTTCCGGATGTTATAACCGTCGCTCCACCAGTAGTGACGGCTGGCCAATGGAGGCTATGAGTAGACGGATCTGACGACGACGAAAAAATCGACGTTGTTTAGTTAGTTACAGTTACACATTAAAATCATTATTTGTTTTAGTATCAAAAGAACTTCCGACTTCACAGGGAAACCTGCAATACGATTGTTGCAGATTTTGAGATTTCAATACATTGCCAGATAGACAATTCACATGGTGGTTTAAAGCCCGTATCTGCAGATACCCACATTCTTTCGCTCTTACGGTAAGCTGTTCGTCATTCTCCATCATGCGGCTGTATAAAAAAATCGTGCCTAGGGCCTAAATTTTATTCATTGCCCATTCTCGACGCTATAATTTATGTTTACCAGGTTTGCTGGCAACAAAAGCTGCATACGAGACGTGAGCAGCCGCTTTGGAATTAGCGAATCAACATTTCACAAGGTTTTTCATCGAGTGAGTTTGCGAGTTCAGAGATGATCTGGAATTTTCCGTAATAATTTTGATAGTTGTGTTTTACATGAACAAATGTGTAATGGTAATGACAATAACAATTTACTGCTTAACCTTTGATCTGTTGCAGTTTACTACTTTGAAGCAATGTCTTGGGTCGATTTTCTCGCATCAACGGATGCGAGATCAGACGACGAGACTTTCATCGACGAAAACAATATAAGGCAGAAAAGGGCATCAAATGGCATTAACAAGAAGGCTGGCTTGACGCCAGTGTTATTGTCGACACCAAGTGGCAGTAGACCTTCACAGCAGCAGGAGCCGAACCGCTTGAAACCCAGCATCGCGCCCGCCACCCAACGCAGCAGTGTCGAGGTTGAGGAAGAAGCTGGGGTAGATGAAACGCCCGCAGACGCAGTGACACCTACTTCTTCTAACTAGGAAAACGCTTAATCCCCCCGCGTTATTGGATGAGCGTAATTGGTGCATTGAGCTGCCATGTGTTATGCGGATTTTCTGTTGTTCTGTGAAAAAAATCATTACTAAGTTGAAGAATTTTTTTAAATTAAATTAAATTAAATAAAAAATTAACTTAAATTTTTAATTTTTTTAATTAATCGTAATTTTAAAAAAAGAAAAAAATCGTAAAATAGCCATTTTCATAAGAAATAATTATTTGATTGCGCTCAAATTTCACACGAATATATTAATTTGCAAAATTAAGGTTCTGTGAAAAAATCATTACAATAGGATAAAGCATGTAGGTGTAATAAGTCAAAGAATTGTTTAAAAAAAGAAAAAACCCGTAAAATTTCGATTTTCATGAGAAATAATTATTCGATTACGTTCAAATTTCACACAAATATCTTAATTCATGGACTTAAGGTTCTGTGAAAAAAACATCAAAATCGGATAAAGCATGTAGGTGTTATAAGTCGAAGAATTTTTTTTTAAATAAAAAAAATCGTTAAATTGCGATTTTCATGAGAAATAATTTTCCGATTGCGCTCAAAAACGTGGCAGTTCTAAGTTCAGAGATTTCGAAGGCCTCCATAAAATTTAATTGCAATTGGAGTATCCGTTTAGCCGGAATCGTGTTAACAAACAGACAAAAAAAAAAAAAAAAAAACATTCCGGATTTTTTTTCTCCAGTGTAGTGAAATGGAATCTTCGCTTCGCTCGCTACGCTCATCCAACAATTGTGAAGCAGGTAGGCTTTAATACTCTAATTATTAATTTCAACTTAATTTGAATTGCTAACTAACAAATAAGCAATTCAAATTGAGTTGAAATTAATAATTTGAGTATCTTCGGTAAATGTTACTGTGACAAACATATTTTTTTTTCCTTGAATATCTCCACTTTATTTTTTTACATACTGGGTAACAAATCTTCTACTGTAAGCAATAAATCACAATACCAATAATTTATACTCCATTGAAATTAAATAATAAGGACCCACAAGTGCAATAACATGACATTATGTAACTCATGTAAAAATGTTGATTGATTGATTGGATATTGCTTAAAGCCATACTATCACATTGACTTGTTGCTTACTTATGTTAAACCTAAATTTATTTTAAGAATTTAGAAAAAAATGAATTAAATCGGTCAATATTTAAACATGGTACGACCAATATTGTGGAAATTGTATGGTGCGTGACGTCACCACCCGTGACGTAGCTGGATGGCTACAGAGCTTCGCTACCGATCGACTCGAGTAAATGCGGCCGCTCACTGCCCGCCCATTCAATACCATCGGGCACAGGACGGGTCAGTTGAAAAGTGTTTGTTCTATGTACAGGGTGTTAGGATTAGCTCCCTTCATTTTCGAGCCTTCATACACAGAAAGTGAACAGAGGAAAAAATCTAAAGAAAAATAAAGAAAAAGAAGCCTGGATAAAACAGTTTAGTGGCAGGAAAGGTGATCTTAAATGGTGTAGTTGTAATGAATGTAAATCAATGGATACCGACACAGAGTGCTTATATTGTCACGAATCGGAAAAAATAAAAAATTTGCGTGCTAATTTCGATTGTATTACTATCCATGATGGGTTCGACCGTTCGAGCATATTATTAACATTCATTCTCTCAACACTGCTAGGCAACAGTTTTTGTTACTCTCCACGTGTAAAGAACAACGATATATCTAAAGGATTTCAAGTCGCATACGGGAGTACTGTGGACTCTTTGACTAAAAGTGATTCGACTTTAATGATTTCTTTATCATTGTAAGGATTAGAACAGTGTATACATTTGTAACACGATTTTTACCCACGGAATTATATGAAAACCACATTTCTGTATCATAAACCTGATTTTGATTTTGTTGTCCAATACATCCACATTTAAACACTCACGCACACACATTAATTATTTATAAAACTAAGAATTATTCAGTATGTTTGCCGTCTCTTTGTATGACTCATTTATCACGAACTTAAAAAACAACTTAGAACCTAAAAGTAGACAAAATCCACACTTCAACTATATAGGCATGTTTGTTAACTGAAGTCACTGAGCCATCCGTACTCTTCACATATCTCGACAAACCTTGTAATGCTATTCACTATCACATTAATTAAATTAGTACATAAAACACTTGTTGAGCTGTCACTGTGCTAGAACAAATCTGCGAACACTCCATCCACACAGAATGTCAACCCCTTACTAAATACAACACATGTTCTAACCGAGTTACCCTCGCCCGGCCGGCTCGGTCAGCTCAGCAGGTCCCCATCCACCCGCGTCACATGCCCCCAGGCGCGCGTCAAAACAAACCGTTGTATAGGGTATAGGCCTCATCCAAGGTTGCCAAAATGTCCGGCATTCTTATTTTTTGTACACCTTCTTGTATTAAAAAAATACTTCATCCATTGTGGTTTAATGCCTTTAACGTCTCATTAATAAATTATGCTAACAGCTACAGATCCCTAAAAAGTAGAATATGATTTAGATTTTTGATTATCAGTTTCCTTGAGGAAAACGTATTTATCTCAGGTTATGTATAATAATACCTATGTGATATCGAAAATAATGAAAAAAAAATGAATGAAATGAAATGAAAAAAAAACATAACCTTGTGTAAGTGAAAAGTCTGGCTTTATTAAATGTAGTTCTATTTACACAGTTTACATGATTTTATGGTAAGAACACCCATACTCTCCCAAATCACTGATCCTTCAAGTTAAGTAGTCTGAAAGTGTACCAATACTTATTGATCAGCAACCAATTAACATATTGATTATTGATTGATAAATATTGCGGGCACTACAGCATTATATTTTATAGAATCACATTCAACTTCTCGTCAGATAGGTTGGCAGAGCTCTCAATGAGCATCATTGCCAAATAATAACAAGTCAAAAGACTGGAACTGGAAGGAAGAAGGTTTTACTTTGGTGAATGTTCGTTTTTTAAACATTGTTCAACTTATTTGTTCACGCAGGTTTTT
>JAMZAV010007518.1:0-28933 GCA_024449915.1 Sweltsa coloradensis
TTTGCCTTTTAAAAGGTGGTGACCCTTAACTTAATGTCAGTTTGGCCCATTCGATAACCAACAACTGCAGCTAAGTATAAGTATCTAGAGGACACTGGAATTAGGTACAACAACAACTCCGCCGAGGGAAAGCGCTATCTCTACAGAACGCTAGTAGGGGTAAAAATCTCTTTTGTTTAAAATAGCACGTAAAGGGCCCCTTAAAGGTTCTTTTCATTACTAAAATATCAAATAGGCCGATTTAATTTTGGGCCCCGCAACCGAACAAGTTCCATAAAGCGCGTTGCTTAGGCCAAACACGACATTTTCATCATTTTCGGCACACTTACGTGGCGACTTGTACAGATAGCGCTTCCCATGCTAGGCTAGGGGCCCTAGCAAGGCTTGGGCCTTAATAATTAATGTCGGTTAGGGCCAGCCTAGCCTAGGTCTAGTCCCTACTGTACCCTCTAATGTCTCTAGCACGATTTTCCTTCCTAGAAAGGCTAGGCCCTAGGCCCTAGCCTATTGTCTATCCAAAGATTTGTCTATTCGAGGCTAAGGACGATGTAGAGCCACCGCCGTCTGGATGTAGGTACGTAAACAAATACCTTCAAATACGTACACGCGGCGGGTGCATATCATGACTTAGTACTTTCATAATGAGGCCCCAATCTCCAGCGCGTTTCGAATAGTTCGAAATGTTGAAGTCCCCAAACTTCAAGCCAAAATTTTCTGTATCAAAAATTTTTTTTTATACAAAATGAAAGTGATATTTGGATGCAGAACGTTTTATTCTATAAAGAGGGGATACGTTTGACTTAAATCTAAAATTCATGCAAATAGCCTATTAGGAATAGTATCCACCAATGAGAAACCAGCTACGCGCTGGTCACCCACGAGAGCTATCTTCACACGACCGATCCCGAAGTTGTCTCATTGGGCAGAATTTTCACTTTGCGAGACGCGCTCGGACACGTTCCGATTTTAATATAATAAATTAATAATACACATAGGCGTGCGCGGGGGGGGGGGGGGGGCGGGGGTGCCTCAGTTCTTGAAATCCACTTAAATTATTGATTAAAAAAAAAAAAATAAAGAAATATATCTATTAAGTTTTCCAAAACCTTTACCTACCGTTTTCTCTCATTCATCTCCTTTTTAAATAATTTGTAACAAAAAGCTGAAGGTAAAAAAAAAAAAAAAAAAAAAAAAAGGAAATAAAGCCATTCTTACCCCAAAATTCGTTTTAAACCTCCCCCCAAAAAGAAACCCCAAAAAATTTTGCTATGCCCAAAAGTCCTTACCCCAAAAACCATCCCCCAGGAAGGAATTAGGAAGGCGTAAGGGGGGGGCCCGGGGGTAAAAAAAAAATAAAAATAAAAAAAAAAAAAAAAAAAAAATAAAAAATTAAAAAGCATTATTTTCACCCTTTCAAAAATTTATAAAAATTTTTTAGGGAAAACCCAAATGACGGCCCCAAAAAAAGCCCCCAAAAAAATTTGTTATAAAGCTCCCCCTTTTTAAAAAAAATCATAAAAAACCTTTTTAAAAAAATGACCAGGTAATTTGGGGGGGGAAAACCCCCATGTCAAATTTTTTCCCAAAAAATAAAACCAATTTAATGAAGTTGTAGGGGGATTGAAAATTCGCACTTTCACTGCAAACCCCAACCGGCTTGTTCGGATTTTTTCAAGTGGGCCGGGGGGACCCCCAAAAAAAAAAAAGTAGGTTTTTTTTAAAAGATGCTGGCGGGGAAATAGAAGAAAGCCAAAAAATTTGATATTTAAATTATGAAAAAAAAATTTAAGCTCCCAAAATTTTATTTATAGGGCATTTATGAGTTGTTTCAAGTAGTGTTTTGGACAAAATCGCCCCCTTTTGAAGGGCCCCAGCGCATTTCTGGGTATACAAAAAATTTTTCCAAAAAACAAACCCTTTTTTTTTTTAAGAAATTAAAATTTATTTTGCTGACGGCCCGGCCCCGCCTTGGGGTTCACGGGGGGGTGGGGGGAATGGTTTGTTTGGGAAATTTAAAAATTTTGGGGGGGGGAATCTTATCAATTAACCCCTTAAATTGGGGAAAATTTAAAAAGTGAGTTTTTTGGCTCCAATGAAGTATAAACAAAGTTTTTTGCAATGATTTAAAGGAAGGAGGAAAACCATTAAACCACGACCGGGAAAAAAAATTTTACGCGCCCTTCCTTTTTTCATTTTGGGAAAGGGGATTGGTTTTTAAATCTTTGTTTGTTTTGGGGAAGGGTTTTTTAATTAACAAATAAAAATTTATTATAGTTCCGCAACCGAACATTCAAAAGCGATAAGTTGGGGACAAAAGGAAAAAAAAACAAAAACCCCCAAAATTGGTTTTACAAGGGGAAGTGACTTTTATGTTTTTGGCTTAAGTGGTGGAATGGTAAAAAATAAGAATTTTTATTTTGGGCCCCGTTTTTATATTTCAGGGGTTTCAAAATTTTCCAACCGAAAAAGGGCTTTTGGAAAACTTTTTTAGTAATTGGAACTGATCGGGCTTTTAAATAATAAGATATATTTTCTATTTTTTTTTAAAATGTCTAAATTTTTACGCCAAAAAATTTTAAAAAAACCCACAGCAAAAAAGTTTTTTTGGTTTTTTTTTATTTTTTTCAAAAAATTTTTTTTTCTTTGTATACACAAGTGGGGTCATAAGGCGGCTTTAAATAATAAATATACAGAGTTTTCCCATAAAAAAATAAAAAAAAAATGCCGTTGGGATAATGTACATTGTTAATGGGTTTTTTCGGATAGATGTAGTACAGCAAAAACGCGCGGAGTTTTTCGGAGGTCCGGGGTCGATCCTACCACTGCAACCCTGAATTTCTGATTACGGAAACTGCTGTTATCCCTAGCTTTGGGAAATTACTTTAATCATGTAATTTTACTTATTGTGGAAGAAAAATTTAAATTTTTTTTAAATGTTTAAACCCCAAATCGCTTTTTTTTTTTTAAAGTGCACGAAATTTCTGTACATGTGTGTGTGTTTTGGTGGTGGAGAATCGCTATCGCGTGTTTTTATGTGTTGAAAGGGCAATACTTATTCAACTACTATTGGCCTACCTGTCTGATTGGCAAAATAAAACTTTATAAGAAACGTGCCAATATTATTTACCCCATTAAAATGACGAAAACAAGGATTTTTTAAAAAAAAAGGTGTTGGATCAACTGTAACGTATTTTTAATGATGTCGCGGGCCTTCCGCTTTTTTTTCATTTAGAACAGACTTTTCCGATAGATAGCCGGACCTGCCTCACGCGTAACTCGCCGCTAGTAGCTGTGCGGGTTTTTGCAACACCTCCCCCACTTCGGGTCAGTGCGTCATGACCCGAAGCGCGCCGAGGATTTAAAGCCCCCTATTGACGTAGGTCGGGAAAATATACAAAAGAACAAAATTTTTATGTTCGTATTTGGGTTTTAAAAAAACTTGTTAAAGAGGTAAAGGGGCCCCTTTTAAAATTTTTTTAGTACAAAAACTTTAAGGTTTGTCGCAAAGTTAAAAAATTGCAAACTTTGTTAGCATTACAATTTAAAACGGTGTTTATGCGTTAAAATTTTTTTTATAACTAGGGTTTGTGAACGCCAGTACGGTGATCTATTTTCCAACATTCGACTTCGCCGTTAAAAACTGAGTTACAAGTTACTTGTTGTTGTTTTTGTGTGGATCTCTCTTTTCTCTATAAAGTGATATCGTGAACGACGCTCAGTTGCGGATTCTAAACCCAATGAGTGACCTCGGTAGGCCTATCACTCTATCAGTGCGGCTAACTGGCCGGCGTAAGCCCCGTGGGTCCCACCTTTTGTTACAGGTAAGTAAACAGTTGAGCTTCTCTTTTTTTATTCTGTTCTTCCCCGGAAATGAAGCCTCAGAGGAAAGAGTCGGGTAAAAAATTTAGCATTGCCCTTTCTACAGAATAGTATACTGTAAGAAAAAAAACAATGAAAAACCTTACCCGACCAGATTCTCGTTTGTACCCCTTCTTCTAAAATTCTTTGTTTTCCCCCCGGAAATGAAGCCTGTGGAAAGAGTGGGGTAAAGATTTTGCATGAATTTTTACAAAAGAATCACGAAAGAAACAATCATGACAAACCAACCCGACTCAGGTCTCGATGCGCTCCCTTCTTCAAACATTCTCCTGTTCTTCCCCCGGAAATGAAGCCTTGAGGAGGGGTCGGGAAAAGATTTTGGGCATTGACTATTGTACAGAATAAAAAATCACTGAAAAAACAATCAATGACAATCCTTACCCGTCTCAATGTCCGATGCCCCCCTTCTTCAAACATTCTTCTGTTTTCCCCCGGAATAAAGCCTTGGAGGAGGAGGGGGGTAAAGTTTTGGCATTGATATTGTACAGAATAAAATCACTTAAGAAAAATCAATGAAACCCTTACCTAAATCAGATGTCTCGATGCGCTCCTTTCTTCTAACATTTTTGTTTTTCCCCCCGGAAAAAAGAAGCCTCAGAGGAAGAGATCGGGTAAAGATGTGGCATTGACCATTTAAGAATAGAAATCACTGTAAGAAACAATCAATGAAAATCCTTCCCCCGATCAGATGTCTGATGCGCTCCCTCTTCTAACATTCTTCTGTTCACCCCTCGGAAATGAAGCCTCAGAGGAAGAGGCGGGTAAAGATTTTTGGTTTGACCATTTACGAAAGAAATCACTGTAGAAAACTCAATGAAAATACCTTACCCGTCTCAGATGTCTCTATGCGCCCCCTTCTTCAACATTCTTCTGTTCTTCCCCCGGGAAATAAAACCCTTTGGAGGAAGAGAGTCGGGTAAAAAATTTTGCATTGACCTTTCTACAGAATAAAAATCATGTAAGAAACAATAAATAAAAAACCCTTACCCGACTCAGATGTCTCGATGCGCTCCCTTCTTCTACATTCTTCTGTTCACCCCCCGGAAATGAAGCCTCAGAGGAAGAGAGTCGGGTAAAGATATTGGTATTGACCATTATACAGAATAGAAATCACTGTATGAAACACTCAATGACAAAACCTTACCCGTCTCAGATGTCTCGATGTGCTCCCTTTCTTCTAACTTTCATCTGTTTTTCCCCCGGGGAAATAAAGCCTTGAAGGAAGAGAGTGGGTAAAGAATTCGTTTTGATATTGTACAAAAAAAAATCACTGTAAGAAAAAAATCATGACAAACCTTACTCGACTCAGATGTCTTTCGCCCCCTTTTCTTTAACATTCTTCTGTTCTTCCCCCGGAAATAAGCATGGAGGAAGAGAGTCGGATAAAGATTTTGGGCATTGACTATTGTACAAATAGAATCACTGTAAGAACAATCAAGAAATCCCTTAAGACTCGGGCCCCGTTTCCACCAAATTGATGTAAGCTCGGGGTTTAAACAAAAGCCCCGCTTATTTTTAAACTTCAGTAAAAAACCATGACCATTCCCCCCTTTTTATTCACCTCCTTTTAGCTAAGCGGAGTTTTTTTTGAAAGGATGCTGGATTGGTCTTAAAAAATCAGTGATTTGTCTCCAGGTCGTGTTGAACAAGACAGTGACGACACACTGAAAAAACTAACCTATAAAAAAATAAAAAATACTTTTGCGGGGTACTAACTACTGGAGAGTGAGAAAATCTTGTGTTACAAATTTGTTGAACAGAAAACAGTAAAAAACAGGTAAAAAGACGTAAAAAAAAACCGATTCCACATCGTAATAGTCAAAACACGGGTTGTTTATTGGAATCAAATTCGTACTGGGGGTGAGTCCGTTTAAATTGTTTAAAACCCCCCCCAGGTAGGGGTTTTTGTTTAGCTCGGTTTAAAATCGAGTTTTTTTCTAGTGGAACGCATTTTAAGGGGAACCAGGTTTAACAAAATTAAACTCGAGTTTAAGACTTGGTGGAATCGGGCCTCAGAAGTTCCCATGCGCTCCCTTCTTTAACATTCTTTTTCTTCCCCGGAAATGAAACCCCTTTTAGGAAGAGAGTGGGTAAAGATATTTGGGATTGAAATTTTACAGAATAGAAATCACTGTAAGAAAAAAATCAAAGGGGCAATACCTTACCCCCCTTAGATGTCCGCTGCGCTCCCTTTTTCTAAAATTTTTCTGTTCTTCCCCCGGAAAAGAACCGGTAGAAAGGGGAGTCGGGAAAGAAATTTGGGATTTAATATTTTACAGAAAGAAAACCTTTCGAAACAATCAATGGGCAATACCTTACCCCTCTCAGATGTCCGCTGCGTCCCTTCTTTAAAAAATTTTCTGTTCTTCCCCGGAATGAAGCCTTGTAGGAAGAGGGGGGTAAAGATATTGGCATTGAAAATTTTACAGATAGAAATCCTGTAAAAAACAATCAAAGCAATACCTTTCCCGCCAGAGTTTGAGCGCTCCCTTCTTCTAACATTCTTCTGTTCTTCCCGGAAATAAGCCGTGTAGGGGAAAAGATCAAATAGAGATATTGGATTGAAAATTTTACAGAAAAGAAAAACACTAGAAAAAAATCAAGACAAACCTTCCGTCTAGAAACTCCGCGCTCCCTTTTTCTAACTTCTTCTTCTTTCCCCCGAATGAAACCTGGTAGGAAGAGATTTGGGGAAGATATTTGGGATTTAATATTTTCAGAATAGAAATCACTGTAAAGAAACAATCAATGACAATACCTTTCCCCTCTAGAGTCTGATGCGCTTCCTTCTTTTAACATTTTCTTTTTCCCCCCCGGAAATGAAACCTTGAGGAAGAGAGTCGGGTAAAGATATTGGCATTTAATATTTTACCGAATAGAAATCACGTAAAAACAACAAAGACAAAACCTTACCCGCTCAGATGTCTCGTGCCTCCCTTTTTCTAACATTTTCTGTTCTTCCCCCCGGAAATGTAGCCCTTTGGCGAAGAGGTCGGGTAAAAAATTGGCCCTTGACCATTTACAGAAAAGAAAAACACTGTAAAAACAATCGATGACAATACCTTTCCCCACTCAGATGTCCGATCTCTCCCTTCTTCTTTAAATTTTTCTGTTTTTCCCCGGAAATGAAGCCTTGGGGAAGAGATTCGGGTGAAGATATTGCATTTTCTATTGTACAGAATAGAAAACATGTAAAAAAACATTTTAAAGACAAAACCTTACCCCGACTCAGATGTCTCGATGCCTCCCTTCTCTTACATTCTTGTTTTCCCCCCGAAATGAAACCTTGGAGGGAAAAGATCGGGTAAAGATATGGGAGACCCTTCACACAAAAGAAAACACTGTAAGAAAACAATCAATGACAATACCTTTCCCGTCTCGATGTCTCGATGCGCTCCCCTTTTTCTAACATTCTTCTGTTCTTCCCCCGAAAAGAAGCCCGGAGGGAAAGAGCGGTAAAGATTTGGCATTGACTATTGTACAAATAGAAAAACACTGTAAGAAAAAATCAATGACAAACCTTTCTTACTCAGATATCTCGCTGCGCTCCCTTTTCTAACTTCTTTGTTTCCCCCAAAGAAGCCGTGAGGGAAAAGAGTCAGGGAGAGATATGGCATTGAATATTTTTTCAGTAGAATCACTGTAAAAAACAACAATGACAATACCTTTCCCGTCTCAGATTCTCAGCGTCCCTTCTTCTAAAATTTTTCTGTTCTTCCCCGGAAAGAAACCTTTTAGGAAGAGAGTGGGTAAAGATATTGGGATTGAATATTTTTCAGAAAAGAAATCACTGTAAGAAACATTCAAGGACAATACCCTTTCCCGACTAGATTTTCGATGCTCTCCCTTTTCTTACTTCTTCTTTCTCCCCCGGAAAAAAGCCTGGAGGGAAAAGAGTCGGGTTTAAGATATTGGTATTGACTATTGTACAGAAAAGAAATCCCGTAAGAAACAATCAAGAAATCTTTTCTGCTCAGAGTCTGAGCGCTCCCTTCTTCTTACATTCTTCTGTTTTTTTCCCCCGGAAATGAAGCCTTTGGAGGAAGAGAGTCGGGGAAAAAATATTGGATTGACCATTCACAGAATAGAAATCACTGTAAAAACAAACAAAAGACAATACCTTTCCCGACTCAGAGCTCGATGGCCCCCTTTTTCAAAATTTTTCTGTTCTTCCCCCGGGAAAAAAGCCTTTGGGGGAAGAGAGACGGGAAAATATTGGTATGATATTGTACAGAAAAGAAATCACTTAACAAAAAATCAATGACAATCCTTACCCACTCAATGTCTCGATGCGCTCCTTTTTCTAACATTTTCTGTTCTCCCCCCGGGAAAAGATCCTTGGAAGAGAGTCGGGTAAAGATATTGGGATTGAATTTTTACAGAAAAGAAAACCTGTAAAAAAATCAAAGCAATACCTTACCCGTCTCAGATGTCTCGAGCGCTCCTTTTTCTAACTTCTTTTCTTCCCCCCGGAATGAAGCCTTGTAGGGAAAAGGGGTCGGGTAAAAATATTGGCATTGAATATTTTACAGAAAAAAATCATGTAAAAAACAATCAATGAAATACCTTACCCCTCTCGATGTCTCGCTGCGCTCCCTCTTCTAAAATTTTTCTGTTTTCCCCGGGAAAGACGCCTTTAGGGAAAAGAGGGTAAAGATATGGCTTGAATATTTTTACGAAAGAAACACGTAAGAAACAATCAAAGACAAAACCCTTACCCGTCTCAGATGTTGTGCCTCCCTTTTTCTAACATTCTTCTGTTCTTCCCCCCGGAAATGAAGCCTTGTAGGAAAAAGAGTCGGGTAAAAATATTGGGATTGAAATTTTACAGATAGAAAACACTGTAAGAAACAATCAAAGACAATACCTTACCCGACTCAAAGTCCGAGCTCTCCCCTTTTCTTACATTTTCTGTTCTTCCCCCCCGGGAAAGAAGCCTTTGGGGGAAGAGAGTGGGTGAAAATATTTTGGGATTTTACTATTGTACAGAATAGAAATCACTGTAAGAAACAAACAATGAAATACCTTTCCCCCCCGATGTCTCGATGCGCTCCCCTTTTCTTCATTTTTCTGTTTTTCCCCCCCGGGAAAAGAACCTTGGAGGGAAGAGAGTCGGGTAAAGAATTTTGGGATTGACCATTTTACAGAATAGAAATCACGTAAAAAAAAATCAATAACAAACTAACCCCACTCAGATTCCGGCGTCCCTTTTTAACTTCTTCTGTTCATCCCCGGAAATGAAGCCTCAGAGGAAGAGAGTCGGGGAAAAATATTTGGGATTGACCTTCTACAGAATAGAAATCATGTAGAAACAATCAAGAAATACCTTCCCCCTCTCAGAGTGTCGATCTGCTCCCTTCTTCTAACATTCTTCTGTTCTCCCCCGGAAATGAAACCTTGGAGGAAAGAGACGGGTAAAAATATTGGTATTTACTTTGTACAAAAAAAATCACTGTAACAAACAATAATGACAATACCTTACCCGCTCAGATGTCCGTGCGCTCCCTTCTTTAAAATTTTCTGTTTTCCCCGGAAATGAAGCCTGTAGGAAAAGAGTCGGGTAAAGATATTGGCATTTAATTTTTACAGAATAGAAATCCCGTAAGAAAAAAATCAAAGACAAAACCTTTCCCGTCTCAGAGTCTCGATGCGCTCCCTTCTTCTAACATTTTCTTTTTCCCCCGGAAATGAAGCCTTGTAGGAAGAGAGTGGGGAAAGATATTGGGATTGAAATTTTTCAGAATAGAAATCAATGTATAAAAAATCAATGAAATACCTTTTCCCGTCTCGAGTCTCGCGCGCTCCCTTTTTCTAAAATTTTTTGTTCTGCCCCCGGAAAAGAAGCTTGTAGGAAGAGAGTCGGGAAGTATTGGCATTTAATATTTTACGAAAAAAATCACTGAAGAAAAAATCAAAGACAATACCTTACCCGTCTCAGATGTCTCGATGCGCTCCTTCTTCTAACTTCTTTTTTCCCCCCGGAAAGACGCCCTTTTAGGAAGAGGTCGGGTAAAAATATTGGCATGAATTTTTACAGAAAAGAAAACACTGTAAGAAACAAACAATGACAAACCTTACCCGTCTAGATGTCCGATGCGCCCCTTCTTTTAACATTCTTCTGTTTTTCCCCCGGAAATGAAACCTTGTAGGAAGAGAGTGGGTAAAGATATTGGATTGAAAATTTTACAGAATGAAAACACTGTAAGAAACAATCCAATGCAATACCCTTTCCCGACTCAGATGCCGATTCCCCCCTTCTTCTTTCATTTTCTGTTCTTCCCCCGGGAAAAAAAGCCCTTTGGGGGAAGAGAGTGGTGAAGATATGGCATTTACTTTGTACAGAATAAAATCATTTAAAAAACAAATCAAGACAAACCTTACCCGACAAAATGTCTCGAGCGCTCCCCCTTTTTCTTTAAATTTTCTGTTCTTCCCCCCGGAAAAAGAAGCCTTGAGGGAAAAGAGTCGGGGGAAAGATATTGAAAAAAAAAAGAATTGGTGATATATATATATATAAAATATAATATTTAAAAAAAAACAAAAAAAAATTAAAATATATACAAATATTTTAAACACATATAAACATAGGATACTGAAATGTTTTTTTGGGGGGTTGTCTTTTGTGTTCTAGAGTGACATGTTTACATGTTTGTATGCGTGTTTACTCAGTACAAGTTTTTTATTTCATCAAATAATATATATTCAAATAACCACTTTTTTCATCATCATAAACCCGTGGGTTGCTGTCGTGTTGTGCGCGTGGGTTTTATTTGTTGTGTTCAGAGTGACATGTTTACATGTTTGTAGTCGAGTTCCTCAGTACTAGTTTTTTTCATCAAAAAATATATTATTCAAATACTTACTTTTATCTCATACAAAACACCGGGATTGCTGTGTTTTGTTGGCGCGGGGGTTTTTTTGTTGTGTTCTGAGTGACATTTAATGTTTTTATGTCGATGTTCACTAGTACATAGTTTGATTTCATCAAAAAATATATTATTCAAATAACCACTTTTTACATCATCATAAAACCGTGATTTCTGCGTGTGTGTGCGCTGGTTGTATTTGTTTTTGTTAGAGTGACTGTTTAATTTTGTATGTCGATGTTCACTCAGTACATAGTTTATTTCATCAAATAACTATTATTTTAATGAGCACGTTTTTATCAACATAAACACCATGGTTTTGTCGGTTTTGTTTCGCGGGGTTGTATTGTTTTGTTTCAGAGTGACAGTTTTCAGTTTGTATTCGATGTTCCTCAGTACATAGTTTTATTTCACAAATAATATTTATTAAAAAACACTTTTATCATCATACAAAAAAACCGTGGATTGCTGTCGTGTAGTGCGCGGGGGTTTTATTTGTTGGGTCTAACGTGACATGTTTTTCATGTTTGTATTCGATGTCACTCAGACATAGGTTGATTTCATCAAAAATATTTATTCAAATACTTCTTTTATCATCAACATAAACACCATGGATGCTGTCGTGTGGTGCGCGGGGTTGTATTTGTTGTGGTCTAAAGGGGCAGTTTACAGTTTGTATGTCGAGTTCACTCAGTAATAGTTTGGGTTTCAAAATAATTATTATTTCAAAAAGACGTTCATATCATACATAAACACCATGGATTTCGTTGTATGTGCGCGGGGTTGAATTGTTGTGGCTAAGTACATTTTTCATGTTTGTATGTCGATGTTCATCAGTAATATTTTTTATTTCATCAAATAACTATTTTTAAATAACCACTTTTATCATCATAATAAAACCATGGATTTCTGTTGTGTGTGTGCGCGGGGTTGTATTTTTTTGTGGTCTAGCTAAGGACATGTTTTCATGTTTGATGCGTGTCCCAAAACGTAGTTTTATTTTACAAATAACTATTATTCAAAAACCACTTTTAAACATACAAAAAACCGGGGTTGCTGTGTGTATGTGGCGGGGTTTTTATTTTTTGTGTTTTAGAGGAAGGTTTTCATGTTTTATGTCGTGTTCACTCAGTACTAGTTTGATTTCTCAAATAATCTATTATTTCAATGAGCACGTTTATCACCACAAAACACCATGGGTTGCTGTCTGTGTGTGCGCGGGGTTTTATTTTTTTGGGTTCAAATGACATGTTTTCATTTTGTATGCGATGTTTACTCAGTACATATTTGATTTCATCAAATAATCTATTATTTCAAAGAGCCGTTATCATATACATAAACACCCTTATTTCTGTGGGGTGCGCGGGGGGTTTTATTTGTTGTGTTCTAGAGTGACATGTTTGCATGTTTGTATGTCGATGTTTACTCAGTACATAGTTTGATTTCATCAAATAAAATTTATTTTAAAGAGCACGTTAATCATACATAAACATCATGGATTGCTGAAATGTTTTGTGCGGGTTTATTTGTTGTGGTCTAGAGTGACATGTTTAATGTTTTTATGTCGATGTTCACTCAGTACTAGTTTTGTTTTTCAAATATCTATTATTTCAATGAGCACGTTTTTCAATCATAAACATCATGGGTTGCGAAATTTTTTTTGCGGGGTTTTATTTGGTGTTCTAGAGTAGAGTGACAGTTTTCATGTTGTATGCGATGTTTACTCATCCATTTGATTTCTCAAAAAATATATTTTTCAAATACTTACTTTATCATCATACATAAAACCATGGATTTCTGTCTGTGTGTGCGCGGGGTTGTATTGTTGTGGGCTAGTGAATGTTTACATGTTTTTAGGATGTTCACTCAGTAAAAAAGTTTGTTTTATCAAATAATCTATTTTTTCAATGAGCAGTTTATCTCATACATAAAAAACCCTGGATGCTGTCGTGTATGTGCGCGGGGTTGTATTTGTGTTTTAGAGTGACATGTTTTTCAGTTTTTATGTCCGATGTTCACCAGTAATAGTTTTTTTTCATCAAAAAATTATTATTTTAATGACCGTTTTTCATAACATAAAAATCGGGATTTCGTTTTGTTTTTGTGCGTGGGTTTTTTGTGTTGTGTTCTCGGGAAATTTGAATGTTGTTAACGATTTCACTAGTTAATAGTTTATTCATTGTAATTAAATATTATCTCAAAAAAAAAGATTGCGTTATATTTTATATACATATAATAATATTAAAAAAAAAATTTTATATATTTATATATATAATATATACAAATTTTAATCAAAATAAAACATCAGGATTGCTGAAAAGTTTTTTTGCGTGGTTGTATTTGTTTTGGTTAGAGGGGCATGTTCATGTTTGATTTGATGTTTATCAGACATAGTTTTATTTCATCAAATAATATATATTTCAAAGAGACATTTGTCATAACATAAAAAACCGGATTTTCGTCGTGTGTGTGCGCGGGGGGTTTTATTTTTTGTGTTCTAGAGTGACATGTTTACAGTTTGTATGTCGTTTCACTCAGTCTAGATTTTTTCCCCCAAATAAACTATTATTTTTAAAGAGCACATTTATCGTCATATATAAAACCGTGATTTCTGTCGGTATGTGCGCGGGGTTTTATTTTTTGTGGGCAGAGTGACATGTTTTCATGTTTGATGTCGATTTTCACTCATTTCATAGATTGTTTTTCCCCAAATAATCTATTATTTTAATAGCAATTTTTCGTCAATATAAAAAACCCCGGGGTTGCGTCGGTATGTGCGGGGGTTTATTTTTTGTGTTGAGGGACTGTTTACATGTTTTTATGTCGATGTTTACCAGTACTAAATTTTTTTTCATCAAATAATATATTATTCAAATACTTATTTTTTCATCATACATAAACACCATGGATTGGGTCGTGGTGTGCGCGGTTTTTTTTTTTTGTGGTCTAGATGACGTTTTCAAAGTTTGTATGCGTGTTCCTCAGTACATAGTTTGATTTCATCAAAAAATAATTATTCAAATACTTACTTTTTAATCATACATAAACACCGTGGATTGCTGTCGTGATTGCCCGGGGTTGTATTTGTTGTGGTCAGGTGAATGTTTACATGTTTTTTATGTCGATGTTTATTATACATAGTTTTATTTCATCAAAAATAATATTCAAATAACCACTTTTTCTCATATAAACACCCTGGGTTGGGTGCGTGATGTGCGCGGGGTTTTATTTTTTGTGGTCCGAGTGACATGTTTACTGTTTGTATGTCGATGTTCACTAGTAATAGTTTTTATTTCACAAATAATATATTATTTAAATAACCACTTTTTTCACAACTAAACCCGTGGATTGCTGTCGTGGTTGTGCGCGGGGTTGTATTTTTTTGGGCAAGTGACATGTTTTAAGTTTTTATGTCGATGTTCATTAGTACACAGTTTTATTTTATCAAATAATATATTATTTAAATACTAATTTTTTCATCATACATAAAAACCATGGATTGTGCGTGTGGGCGCGGGGTTTTTTTGTGTTTTTTTGGTCTAGAGTGACTTTTTAATGTTTGTATGTCGAGTTCACTCGTACATAGTTTTATTTCATCAAATAATATATTATTCAAATAACCACTTTTACCATACATAAACACCATGGATTTCTGCGTTGTGCGCGGGTTGTATTTGTTGGGGGGTTAGAGTACATGTTTTTAAAGTTTTTTGGCGATTCACCAGACACAGTTTGTTTTATCAAAAATATATTATTCAAAAAAACCCCTTTATCATCAACATAAAACCATGGATTGATGTCGTGTGTGTGCGCGGGGGGTTTTATGTGTTGTGTCTGAGTGAAATGTTTTCATTTTTATGTCGATGTTCACTCAGTACACAGTTTTATTTTTCAAATAATATTATTAAAAAACTTTTACATACATAAACACCATGGATTGCTGTCGTGTGTGTGCGCGGGGTTGTGTGTTGTGTTAGAGTGACATGTTTACATGTTTGTATTTAGTTACTCAGTACATAGTTTGATTTCATAAATAATATATATTCAAAAAACACTTTTATCTCATACATAAACACAGGGTTGCTGTCGTGTGTGTGCGCGGGGTTTTATTTGTTGTGGTCTAACTGACATGTTTTCATGTTTGTATGTCGTGTTCACTCAGTAAAAAGTTTTATTTCATCAAAAAATCTATTTTTTCAATGAGCACGTTATCAATACATAAACACCATGGTTGCTGTGTGTATGTGGCGGGGTTGTATTTTTTGTGGCTAACGTGACATGTTTACAGTTTGTATGTCGAAGTTCCTCAGTACTAGTTTGATTTCATCAAATAATCTATTTTTCAAATAAACCCCTTTTATCATCATACAAAACACCATGGTTGCTGTCGTGTTGTGCGCGGGGTTGTATTTTTTGTGGTCTAGTAGAGTGACATGTTTTAAGTTTTATGTCGATGTTTACTCAGAAATTAGTTTGATTTCATCAAAAAATCTATTTTTCAAAAAAACCACTTTTAATCATACAAAAACACCCTGGATTGTGTGTGTATGTGGCGGGGTTTTATTTGTTGTGTTCTAGAGGACAGTTTTTCATGTTTGTATGCGATGTTCCTCATACAAGTTTGATTTCATCAAAAAACATTATTTAATGAGCACGTTTTCATCCTACTAAAAAAACCCTGGATTGGTCGTGTGGTTGCGCGGGGGTTTTATTTTTTGTGTTTTAGAGTGACGTTTTTCATGTTTGTTGTCGATGTTCACCTCAGTACATAGTTTGATTTCATAAAAAAATCTATTATTTCAATGAGCACGTTTATCATCATACAAAAACCATGGGTTGCGTCGTGTGTGTGCGCGGGGTTGCAGTTGTTGTGGTCTAGAGTGACATGTTTACATGTTTTATGTCGATGTTCAATCAGTACTAGTTTTATTAAACAAATAATATATTATTCAAGACAGTTTTTCATCATACATAAACACATGGATTGCTGAAATGTTTTGTGCGTGTTTTATTTGTTTGGTCTAGGTGACATGTTACATTTTGTATGTCGATGTTCACCAGTACATAGTTTTTTTTCATAAAAAAACTTTATTTCAAGAGCACGTTTATCATCATACATAAAAATCATGGGTTTCTGAAATGTTTTTTGTGCGGGGTTGTATTGTTGTGTTTGAGTAGAGGAAAATGTTTTAAAGTTTGTATGTCGAGTTCACTCAGTACATAGTTTTGATTTCATCAAATAATATATTTTTTCAAAAACCTACTTTTTTCTCATACATAAAAAACCCTGGATTGCTGTCGTGTGTGGCGCGGGGTTGTATTTGTTGTGGTCAGAGTGACATGTTTACATGTTTTTATGTCGATGTTCCCAGTAATAGTTTTATTTTATCAAATAATTATTATTTCAATGAGCCGTTTATCATCATAAACCCATGGATTGCTGCGTTATGTGCGCGGGGTTGATTTGTTGGGTTTTTAGAGTGACATGTTTTCAGTTGTATGTGAGTTCACCAGTACTAGTTTTATTTCATCAAATAACTATTATTTCAAAGAGCAGTTTATCACATACATAAAACCTCGTGGATTGCTGTTATGTTTTTGTGCGTGGTTGTTGTGTTGTGTTTTCGAGGAAATGGGTTTTAATGTTTGTTAACGATGTTCACTAGTTTTAAAAGTTTATTCATTGAAATCTACATATTATCTCAAAAACAAAGTATTGCGGAATTTATATAATATATATAAATAAAAAAAAAAATTTTATTTTTATATTATATTATAAATACAAATATTTAATCAACATATAAAAATCATGGATTTCTGAAAAGTTTTTTTGGTGGTTGTATTTGTTGTGGGTTTGAGTGCATGTTTTACATGTTTGTAGTCGTGTTTACTCGTCCCTAGTTTGATTTCATCAAAAATATATTATTTCAACGAGTACATTTGTCAATCATAAACACCGTATTTGCTGTGTGTGTGGCGCGGGGTTTTTATTTTTGTGTTCTAGAGTGACATTTTTACATGTTTGTATGTCGATTTTTACTCAGAATAGATTTATTTCCCAAAAATTATTATTTCAATGAGCACATTTATCGTCATATATAAAAACCTGGGTTGCTGTCGGTATGGCGCGGGGTTGATTTGTTTTGGGGCTAGAGGGCTGTTACATGTTTGTATGCGATTTCATCAGTACATAGTTGATTTTCCCCAAATAATCTATTTTTTCAATGAGCACATTTTTTGTAATTAAACACCGTGATTTGCTGTCGGTATGTGCGCGGGGGTTTTATTTGTGTGGTCTAGAGTGAAATTTTTACATGTTTTATGTCGATTTTCACTCGTAAATAGTTGATTTCCCCAAAAAACTATTATTTCAAGAGCACATTTTTGTATATTTAAACACCGGGATTCTGTCGTGTATGTGCGCGGGGTTGTATTTGTTGTGGTCTAGGTGCATGTTTACTGTTTGTATTTGATGTTCCTCAGTACAAATTTTATTTCATCAATAAATATTATTAAATACTTACTTTTTTCATCATACTAAAAAACCATGGATTGGTTGTGTTTGCGGGTTTTTTTTTTTTTGGTCTAGAGTACAGTTTACATGTTTGTAGTCGATGTTCACTCAGTACATAGTTGATTTCATAAAAATATATTATTCAAAAAACTTACTTTTAATCTCATACTAAAAAACCGTGGATTGCGTCGTGTTGTGCGCGGGGGTTTTATTTTTTGTGGCAGAGTGACGTTTTTCTGTTTTTTATGTCGATGTTCATTAGTACATAGTTTGATTTCATCAAATAATAATTATTCAAATAACCACTTATATCTCATACATAAACACCATGGATTGCTGTTGGATTTTCGCGGGGTGTATTGTTTTGGTCCAGAGTGACATGTTTACATGTTGTTGTCGAGTTTTATTAGTACATAGTTTGATTCATCAAAATATATTATTTAAAAACCACTTTTTTATCATACATAAACACCGGGATTGTGTGTTGTGTGCGCGGGGTTGCATTTGTTGTGGTCTAGAGTGACATTTTAATGTTTGTATGTCGATGTTCCCTTTGTACACAGTTTTTATTTATCAAAAAATATATTATTCAAATACTAATTTTATAAATTTCATAAACCCATGGATTGATGTCGTGTGTTGGGGCGGGGTTTTATGTGTTTGGTCAGGTGACAGTTTTCATGTTTGTATGTCGATGTTTACTCAGTAATGTTGATTCATCAAAAAATATATTATTCAAAAACCATTTTCATCATACATAAAAACCCTGATTTCTGCGGTGTGTGCGCGGGGGTTTTATGTGTTGTGGTCTAGAGTGACAGTTACATGTTTTTAGTCGATGTTCACCAGGCATAGTTTTTCATCAAATAAATATTTTTCCAAAAACCCCTTTTTTCATCAACAAAACCCATGGGCTGTCGTGTGTGGGGGGGGTTTTATTTGTTTTGGTCTAGAGTGAATGTTTTCATGTTTGTATGCGGTTCCTCAGTACACAGTTGATTCATAAATAATATATTTTCAAATAACCACTTTTTTCATCATACATAAACACCCTGGATTGCGTCGTGTGGTGCGCGGGGTTTTGTGTTGGGTCTAGAGGACAGTTTACTGTTTGTATGTCGATGTTCACTCAGTACACATTTGATTTTCCCAAAAAATATATTATTAAAAAAAACCACTTTTTTCATCATACATAAAAAACCCCTGGATTGCTGTCGTGGGTGGCGGGGGGGGTATGTGTTTTGGTCAAGAGTGACATGTTTACATGTTTGTATGTCTATGTTCATCAGTACACAGTTTGTTTTCAAAAATTAAAATTTTTCCAAAAAACCCCTTTATCATATCATAAACACCCTGGATTGCTGTCGTGTGGTGCGCGGGGTTGTATGGTTGTGGTCTAGAGGAATGTTTACATGTTTGTATGTGATGTCATCAGTACTAGTTTTTATTTCATCAAATAAATATTATTCAAATAACCCTTTTTTCACATAATAAACACCAGGATTGCTGTCGTGTGTGTGCGCGGGGTTGAGTGTTGTAGTCTAGAGTGCATGTTTTTATTTTGTATGTCGATGTTTACTCAGTACATAGTTTGTTATCAAATAAAATATTTTTCAAATAACCACTTTTATCATCATACATAAAAACCATGGATTTCTGTCGGTGTGTGCCGGGGGGTATTTTTTGTGGTCTAGAGGAATGTTTAAAAATTTTGTGTCGATGTTCACCAGTACTGTTTTATTTCATCAAAAAATATTTTTCAAAAAATACTTTTTTCATCATACATAAACACCCTTGGGTTGCTGTCGTGTGGTGCGCGGGGTTGATTTTTTGTGGTCTAGAGTGACGGTTTTCATGTTTTTATGTCGAGTTTACTCAGTAATAGTTTGATTTTATCAAATAATATTTATTCAAATAACCACTTTTTATCATACATAAACACAGGATTGCTGTCGTGTATGTGGCGGGGTTTTATTTTTTTGGGTCTAGAGTGAAGTTTTTCATGTTTGTAGTCGATGTTCACTCAGTAATAGTTTATTTTATCAAATAATTATTATTTCAATAACGTTTTTCATCATGGGGGAGCGTAGGAGCGAAGCGAAAATTCCCTTTCACTACACTGGAGAAAAAAATCCGGAATGTTTTTTTTTTTCTGTATTTTTGTCTGTTTGTCCACACGATTCCGGCTAAACCAATACTCCAAAATTTTATGGGGGTCTTCGAAATCTCTGAACTTAGAACTGCCACGTTTTTGAGCGCAATCGAAAAATTATTTCTAATGAAATCGCAAATTTACGATTTTTTTCGATTTTTAAAAAATTTCTTCGACTTATAACATCTACATGCTTAATCCGATTTTAATGATTTTTTTACAGAACTTCAATTTTATGAATTAAGATATTCGTGTGAAATTTAAGAACAATCGAAAAATTATTTCTCATGAAAATCGAAATTTTATGTTTTTTTCTTTTCTTTAACAATTCTTTCACTTATAACACCTATACATGCTTTATCCTATTGTAATGATTTTTTTACAGAACCTTAATTTTATGAATCATTATATTCGTGTAAAATTTGAGCGCAATCGATTAATTATTTGTTAAGAAAATAGCAATTTTACGATTTTTTTCTTTTTTAAAAATTACGATTAAGAAAAAAATAAAAGAATAAAGTTAATTTTTTATTTTATTTTATTTTATTTAAAAAAATCGACTTAGTAATAATTTTTTCACAAAACAACAGAAAATCTGCATAACACATGGCAGGTCAATGCACCAATTACGCTCATCCAACAACGCGGCGGGACTTAAGCGTTTTCCTAGTACATAAACATCGTGGATTGCTGTTATGTTTTTGTGCGTGGTTGTTTGTGTTGTGTTCTAGAGTGAAATGTTTGAATGTTGTGTATAACGATGTTCACTCAGTAAATAGTTTATTTCATTGATAATCTACATATTATCTCAATAAACAAAGAATTGCGTGTGTATATATATATATAATATTTTAAAAAAAACTAAAAAAAAATTATATCTATATATATCTATTCAAATATTTACTCATCATATAAACATCATGGATTGCTGAAATGTTTTTGTGCGTGGTTGTATTTGTTGTGTTCTAGAGTGACATGTTTACATGTTTGTATGTCGATGTTCACTTAGTAAAAAAGTTTATTTCATTGATAATCTACATATTATCTCAATAAACAAAGAATTCGTGTATATATATATATATAATATTTAAAAAAAACTAAAAAAAAATTATATATATATATATATATATACAAATATTTAATCATCATATAAACATCATGGATTGCTGAAATGTTTTTGTGCGTGGTTGTATTTGTTGTGGTCTAGAGTGACATGTTTACATGTTTGTATGTCGATGTTCACTCAGTACATAGTTTGATTTCATCAAATAATCTATTATTTCAATGAGCACGTTTATCATCATACATAAACATCGTGGATTGCTGTTATGTTTTTGTGCGTGGTTGTTTGTGTTGTGTTCTAGAGTGAAATGTTTAATGTTGTGTATAACGATGTTCACTCAGTAAATAGTTTATTTCATTGATAATCTACATATTATCTCAATAAACAAAGAATTGCGTGTATATATATATATAATATTAAAAAAAATAAAAAATAAAAAATTATATATATATATACAAATATTTAATCATCATATAAACACCGTGGATTGCTGTCGTGTGTGTGCGCGGGGTTGTATTTGTTGTGTTCTAGAGTGATTGTTTAAATGTCGTGTATGTAGATGTTCTCAGTAAATAGTTTGATTTCATCACTAATCCATTATCTCAAATCCCCAACTAATCGTCATACATAAACACCATTGATTGCTGTCGTGTGTGTGAAGGATCAAATGTTCAAATAATGTTCGATCCTCAGTAATAATTTTCTTCATTCCATATTATACATAAACGACTCATTGACGATCAAACAATAGGTCTTTTAGTTCGCGGACCCTGTGTTAGTGTCTACACTTTGCACTGGCTATTAGGCTAGTGTTCTGAGAGTAAGTTTTAACACTAAAGTGAACGAGCGGGCCAAAGTGGCTCTTTCACAACAGTGTGTGCGTGTTAATAGAAAGCAACGTTTGTAAATTTCATACCATGTGAAATTCCTGATTTAACCAGTGTAACCATTACCAGTATTATTTTATAATTAAATTTTTATCAGTGATTTGCTGTAATGTTCATTGAATGTGCTTGCGGGTTTTGTGTTTTGGTGGAGGGTTCTGGGGTGGGGAAGATAGTGGTGATACTGCATTGGTCGCAGTCAGTGCATATAGTAAGAGTAGGAACTTATCTTGTGACCCTCCATAAGAACAAACGAATTTCAAAGCCATAGCCAAATATTGTTTATTTTTATCGAGTTTCACAGTCGGATATAATTTGAGCAACAATGGCATAATTAAGAGGTGACGCTGAGCTTGGCCCAACTCAAATGCGCGCACTCAGGTGTTGATGATTTCTGCTGTACATAATTACCAAATTTTGAATGGATGTTAATAAAGTGTTTTTATATTGATATCCATAATTCGTTGCAAAAATTAAGCCTTTAAGAGCCATTGCGAGACATAAGTCCAAAACGTGAAAAATGGGAAATCCAAAACGTGGATTCCAATTCTGGAAATTCCCACCAAACCGTTTATCTTACGATAAAACCAATTAACGTACGCGTTCACATTGATTTAAACGTTGATATCCAGTAAGCAAATTTGAGTTTAAAAAATCTGTACACTTGGAATTCCCGAAGTTGACCAAAATTGAGTAAATTTCGGTGATTTCTACTAATTTTTAAATCCAAAGTCAACGAATTAATTTAGGAATACGCGTAATGGAGAGCATAAATATGTTCTTTATTAACATTAGTGTGAAATTTGATAACGGTGTTATAAATCGTTTACCCGGAAAAACCAGACAGCTGAGCGCTTAAGCTCATCTCCGCGCCAGCCTCAGCGACTCCTCTTAAGATATCGTGAAGAAATATAAATTGAAATATGGTTCACTGTTTAATTTAATATTATTTTTTCTCATATTACACAATAATTATTATATGAAGGAATATTGACATAAATTAAAAAAGTGCCTCCACCGTGGATTGAGCTTTGGACCTCTGCTGTCAGGGTAATAGATGTTGTTGTCATCTATTCTTTGAAAACAACTGATTGAATTATAAATATTTGTTGGTTTGTTAACACATTGTTTGTATCGTGTGAAGTTGGACGATGCCACTTCCTATTGGACTACACACGAAATGACCTTGAGAAACGCACACCATCTTTTTAACAATAGATTTGTTTCATGTGTAGTCTAATTGGCAGTATTATCTTCCATCTTCCAACGTTGTAAACAATATGTTAACAACATACCAAAAAATGTACAAAATGTAACCAGTTGTCTTCATAGCATAGTTGGATACTGCACTTAATTAATAATAATAATAGTAATAGTAGTAATTTTTTTAAAAGACACAGTTTTTTTATTTGTGTCTAATATAACATCATATACCAGCTCCAACGAAAGAATCCAAATGGTTTCGTCGCACGTGGTAGCGGTGGTGGTAGCTTCAATACGGGGTAAAATGTCGCCTTTGATTATGAAAGAAAAAATAGCTTTTACCAACAAAAGAAAAAATTAGCTGTGTAAATCACGGAATTCCACTGAAGCTAGTGTGAAAAGAGATGACTCTTAAGTTGTTATGTTGGGAAAACAATTTCGAGCTATCTGCATTCTTTAGTTGGGATCATTATAAGAGCATCATAGTGTGTATATATATATACCCCGGTGTAGTCACTTTTTTAATTTCTGTCAAAAGTACTAACATAACAGCGTCATAGTCGCCTGCTATAAAGCCAAGTTTAAACATATATATATATATATATATATATATATATATATATGTTTTTGGATATTTTCGTGGCCGATATGAATTAATGAACTAGGTTTTTCGGTTATAATGCCACGTTTATTCAACATTCTAAAGAAAGTGGTCATGTTATCGACTTTGCTGGCATGAAACCCATTGCCACCGTTGAGGAGTTTCTTCCTAGAATGTTACGGGAAGCCATTGAGATTAATAAACGATCTCACAGTCTAAATAAACAGCAAGATAGCCAACGTTTATCTGTAACGTGGAAACCTGCAATTTCAGGGATACATGTACAGCCACATAGGCTGGCTGTGAAACCAATGGACCAACAACCAACGCCCCAGTTAGTTCCTGCAGATGATCTGTTGCAAGTAAATACATCGACAGTCAGAGTGACAAGATCCATGACGAAAAGCAATATGAAGGACATGTAGTGACTTTCTTCTTTCTTTGCAACGTCAAGCTTTGCAGTGATTCTTTGAGTTGTTTTAATTTGCCATATGTGCAGTGATTTCTATTGTTTATATTTTGTTGTATTTTGTTTTCCCAGTTTTGTTCTGAATTTATCAATGTAATGTAGTTTTCGTTTTTTATATATTAATTTGTATTGGCCCTGAAGAAGATGAGTGAAATTTCATCGAAACGTTGGCCTAATGTGAATAAACGTGGCATTATAACTGAAAAACCTAGTTCATTAATATATATATATATATATATATATATATATATATATATATATGTGTGTGTGTGTGTGTGTGTGTGTTTAACCTTGTTTTATAGTAGGCGACTATGACGCTGATATGCTAGTAGTCCGGTTGTTAAGAGACTTGACCTTGCATTTTTATGATACAAGCAAGGCACTTGTCACACGTATTCTAGGAACCATACCCTACTAATTTTGAGGTGGAGCCATCGTGATATCCCGTGCAGGGACCCGTTATCGCATGTTGCCTACCCCTGCTGGTTTGAAGGGTTGATTAGCAAAACAATTAGGTGTTTGGTGACAGAAACTTGAAATTTTTACCAAATAGAGGTAACATTAGGCTTAACATACTTGCAACGGGGAACTTCGGATTTCTTTATAGTTAAGGGATGATAGGGGTTTTAATTTTGGGGTTGAACATTTCGATTTTTATTTTTATTGATGACACCTTTGTGTAATTTTGGACTTCTACGTTAAAGTACTTCCCAAAATCTTTAAACAAAATGATGGTGTTTAAGCTATGACTAGCGACCCTTAATTTGGTCATAATGACCTGTTGACATAATTACCTGAGTAAGGACCTATTTGAAAAATTATTAAAACATAGTCGTGTGACACTCGATTTAAAGCTTAGACGAAGTAGAATAATATGAAATAAATTTTTACATGCCACGTTGACCTGTGACCTTTATTGTCCTTTATTTGACCTTGATAACTGTTTCAGCATGACTGCATAATGTACTATATACGTATAGCACATCCAAATGCATGTGATGTATTAACAAGTTTATTTACTAAATGCACTCAACATGTAATGTTATAAGGCTGCATTGCGAAGCGTTTTACTGTTGCGTTGATGGATGAGCAGTTTTGTACCATTGAACCCTCTTTTACTATACTTTTACTTCATCGTTTTCCAACGTATTTATATAGAATATACCATTTTAAAAGGAGTACCAAGTTACTGGTAGATCATTATGGTAATAAACCATAAAAAATTAATAATAGTTAATGCGTTGTTGATGTTATCCTAATCCAAGGGTGAATCGTGGCCAATCAGTGGTCCGTTTTTCAAGTAACTGATCGCTAGTTGCTCATCAATGGAGTCAAATTAACAAGGAATTGGTTCAGGTCCGCTTTCATTGGGGTGAAATGAACGGTTTTTCTTATAAATGAACCAAAATATGACTAGCTAGAAGTGAACTGTAGTATAACGTTAATATAAACAATAACATTAATAATACAAACCAACAAACAAAACAGCTGTATGAATCGCGCACCTTTTGGGACCATTTTCCGAGAGCGCGCACTCTCTCGCTCTCTGGTGGCGCGGCAGTTCATAAATCTATGGCCAAAATGACTAGTCTAGTCATCAACCAGGCTCATCGTCCTTGTCTGTATTGGGGGAGTTGAGATCTTGTACCAAATTGGATCAAGTAAAATGTCTTTTGAATACCAGTCAAAATAGTTATGTAGTAAATGCACCACCTGTAGATGCAAAAATACGTGATGGGCCCCCCCGGACCACTCAATTGCATTCCAAGATTATGTAGACAGTGTTTTTTCCTCCCTTCCTCAAGAAAGAACTAGCGTCTGTTCTACGCTTAGATATCATCTGGGATAAGTACGATCCAATTAGTCTTTAAATATGACACTGGACAAATATTTAGGACACTCGTACAAAAATTCCCAAAGGATGGCCATATTTTCTACGTGATTCAGGTAATAAAGAAGTTCTTTAGGATGTTAGCCTCCAGCATATCAATGACAAATGAGGAAGGCAAAGAAGTCATTAACACACTTGATACCCTCTTAGTTACCCATACCATACTCACCACCATACTCAAAGCTACCACTTAATAAGGATATCACAGGCGGATTGGCCCCAATGTAATCACAATCAGGGAGACACCTCATAATGCTACTGATGTGCTAGTCTTTGCAATCAGCAGTGATTCCGGAAATGACTGGCATTGAAGCGCTACAGAAGCATCTGGGGACTGGAAGAAACCTTCAGTATGTCGAAGCACACCTTGTTGCAGCTTATCTAGGTAAATAACCGTATTGATTATGTTCTAAAAAACGATACCGGGAACCGATTTAAATTATCTACTGCTTATTCTATAGCACTTCCTATGTTCCACGCATTTTCGGGATGGAAACAGTGTCCTCATTTCGTGATAGTTATGGAAAAAGTCTGCATTCGATGCTTGGAGAGCGTTTCCTGATGCTACAAATGGTTTCATTGCCACTATTGTTGGAAAAGTGGAGGCTGTCATTGAGACTTTGTTTGGAGAAGTTTGCAGTAGTTTTGAATGACAATGGAGATCAATTTACATTCACGTATCAAGATCTACAATAACGTACGCTTGAGATACCCTAAAAAAGTGTTTTTTTAAATTTTCATTTTTTGATCAAGCATGTACTTTACCGTGAATGAATGTCGCAAAATACTTTTCACCAAGAAAAACAGACAGCTAGAAACGATTCCTCCGACCAAAGACGCCTTAGTGCAGCACATTCGACGCTCAATCTATCAAGGAGTACATGTCTGGGATCAAACTCTTTCCCTACAACAACAGCTGCCTTGGCCTTCTGAGTGGGGATGGGATATGACGGCAGATGGATGCCAGTGTTGACCATTTTTCCAATCGCTTCTGAACCATGTATGGAGTTTGTACGATGCAGGGTGCAGGTGCAAGAAAGGATGTGGAGGATGATGCATGTGTCTCAAACGTTAATGAAAGTACATAGCTCTGCCAGTGCGTCGCACTTTGTGAGCTTAAGTGAAAAAAATCCAAAACTTAACAAATTTGGTTAACTGCATAAGTAATTAATAATTAAAGTGCTATAATCAACAATGGGTGTATTGTGACTTTCCTCTTTATGAATGTTTATCTAAAAAGTTTTACCATAACGATCAACCAGGAACTTGGTACTCCATTTATAAGGGTATATTCTATGTAAACACGTTGAAAAACGACGAAGTAAAAGTATAGTAAAAGATGGCTCAATGGTACAAAACTGCTCATCCATCAACGCAACAGTAAAAAGCGTTTGCAATGCAGCCTTATAACATTACATGTTGAGTGCATTTAGTAAATAAACTTGTTTATACATCACATGCATTTGGATGTGCTACAAGTATACATTATGCAGTCATGCAGCTCATGCTGAAACAGTTATCAAGGTCAAATAAAGGACAATAAAGGTCACAGGTCAACGTGGCATGTAAAAATTTATTTCATATTATTCTACTTCGTCTAAGCTTTAAATCGAGTGTCACACGACTATGTTTTAACAATTTTTCAAATAGGTCCTTACTCAGGTAATTATGTCAACAGGTCATTATGACCAAATTAGGGGTCGCTATAGTCATATTTTTAACACCATCATTTTGTTTGGAGATTTTGGGAAGTACTTTAACGTAGAAATCCAACATTAAACCAAGGGTGTCATCAATAAAAATTTAAATCGAAATGTTCAACCCCCAAAATTAAAACCCCTATCATCCCTTAACTATGAAGAAATCCGAAGTTCCCCGTTGCAAGTATGATTAGCCTAATGTTACCGCTATTTGGTAAAAATTTCAAGTTTCTATCACCAAACACCGAATTGTTTTGCTAATCAACCCTTCAAACCAGCAGGGGTAGGCAACATGCGATAACGGGTCCCTGCACGGGATATCACGATGGCTCCACCTCAAAATTAGTAGGGTATGGTCCCTAGAACACGTTTGCCAAGTGCCTTGCTTGTATCAAAAAATGCAAGGTATGCCCCAAATATATCCTTTAACATCCGGACTATAGTACTTTAGGCAGAAATTAAAAGTGACTACACCGGGGATCGAACCCGGAATGTATTTATGTATGATGTATGGATGGGATGTAGTCTAATAGGCAGTGCAATCTGCTCTACACACGTTATTAACAATGTATAAACAGCCCAAGAATTAGACAGAATTAAATTGGTGGCTGCATAGCTCAGTTGGTAAGAGCATGGCCCGGAAAGCCAAGGTCCCGGGTTCGATCCCCGGTGTTGTCACTTTTGTAATTTCTGTCTAAAGTACTAACATAACAGCGTCATAGTCGCCTACTATAAAAAATATAAATAAAAAATTAATAACAAATAAAAATAATAATAATTGAGCGAGCGTAGCGAGCGTCTCCACTTGACTCTTATGGCTCGAATGTCTGTTTTTTTTCTGTTACTGCTTCGATACAGGTCGCACCGTTTCTCTGATCGACCTGAAATTTTTCACACATGTACATACCACCTAGGCGGGTTGCTGTATAGTTTTTGAACAAAATCCGATCGTTGGTTATAAAAAATAAAAAAATAAAAAATAAATAAAAAATAAAAATGTTCCGATCGTTATGAAATTTTGCATGGTCAATAAGTACAACATTCTCTCCTATTTACCAAATTTTCAGCTAAATCGGTCAAGACCTTAAAGACTTATTGGTATGTAACATTACGGGAATGTCGTACTTGGGTCGTTGTTGCACGTACCGGTGCTCGCTCAACAACGCGACGGGACTTTAGCGTTTTCCTAGTAATTTTAATGTATATATATATATATTCCATTGATTTTGACGGAATGAGGTATCTTGCCATAGTAAGCCATCTATCCAGTCGAATCATCAGAGAGGCAGTGGAAATTGAGACGCGCCCTGATTGATAGGTTGATTGATAGGTTGGTCAAAGAAAGCTGTTCAACGACTGATATTGTCTGCAGTTCTAGACGAACGTGGGCCAACCATCTTGTCTAGAAATGAAGAATACAGAAGAATGATGACAAGAAGTCATACTGCAGCTCATGAAAAGTATGAGACACCTGAGGTACTTAGACAAGATGACAGCGGTAGGCCTGCTAGAATGGTCACAAGAAGTCACACTCACAATGCAACCAAGTGATTTGGTTTTAAGGTCACTGCAATTGGATCTTTGCAATTTTCTATGTTTGCAAGGAAGTGTGTTTTTTGTTTAATTGTTTATTTTTATAATGCTGTTGTTGTTTTATTGAATTTTGTTTATTTAATGCCTTTTCGCGTTAAAAGTTTATTATGCTGATATT
>JAMZAV010007519.1:0-32359 GCA_024449915.1 Sweltsa coloradensis
ACTTAATCTCGTCAATCCGGTTTTTTTTAAAAAACGTAACTGAAGCCAAATTCCATAAGCTTTTTACGCGCAACCTTCATGTATAGGCTAGTTTCTTTTTCTTTTCCTTCCAAACGTTTAGCGTCAATCATAGTGGTTTTCTGGACAGCTGTTTTCTTTTCATGAAATCAAATATTTAGGAACATAATATGCCTTTCTATTGTTATTTGTAAGGCTCATCAGTTTCGGAAAATTGTTTTTTTTTATCAATATTAAAACACTACATTTAAGCCATCTTTACAGCGTCATACCGTACAATCGATAAAATAATGCTTAATGTTCAGCTCAAACATTTCAATTTGAATAGACCTTATACTTTTAAATTAAAAGTTTGTATTATTGTTTGTACTTATGTTACATCATATATCAGTGTTTCATAAGTTTATAATAATATGTTGTTTGAGATAGTAGTTTAGTTTATACTGGTAGCTATTAACGAACTGTGTGTCATGGAGCCTCTCCCTTATCTTGCTACCAGCAATGTGTATGACTATTTTTTAAAATGTACCATACAGATTAAAAGTAAATTAAAATAATAATTAAAAATTTACTGGTAGTCAATGTTTAGTTGATCGGTAATAGTAGATGTTGTTCTGGGTCATATATAATAATTCAACATTTATTAAGGTCCTCGTTGCGAGAATGTGACAGCTGTCAACCTATGATTTCATTCTTGAATTTTGGGCCAACGTCTTCTTTATAAAATGCGATTTTTTTACCGTTTCTGTGTAATTGAACCAATTACTTTACATTTCCACCGTTCATTATGAGCCAGTTTTTATTTTGTTGTTTATAACAACGTAGATAATGCTACTGCCTGCAGTGTGGCATAAGATTTGTGTACAGGTAAGTCTTTATTTGTTAATTTATACCATACATAAACAACATTCAACAACAACAATAATTTTCTTTTAATACGTCTGCATTGAATGTGACAACAAAAGTAAGTGATTGTTTAAACTTACTTCTTACAATAATACGGTTAGTTACTAGAATTTGTACATGCAAACATGTAGCCACTGGATAGAGAATAATACGTTCTGACCACGATGTCAGTTTAAATTACTAACGGAAGCGGAAACAGAAAATAATGCATGCTATAACATTGAAAACTAACATGAACCCTAAAGTAACCAATTTGGCAACATTATTATGATATTTCATAATCAAAAACTATTACTCTAACGCATCGAAGTAATTGTTTCTACCATTTGGGAGTAAAAGTAAAAAAAAAAAAAAAACAATGGCTAATAATTCAATTGAAAAAAATATCTTTTTCTCTTGTTGGTATTGATCATTTGCATTTTCTTTAGACCATACATTTCCCCGCACAATTGCTGACAATCTCGATGCCAGTGTTTTGGTGATAAACCATTTCCATAATTCGACGCAATTCTCGCACGACTATATTTTAATCTTTCAGTACTTCTCTAAGTCTTTACTTAAAATAAGTTGTTTCCATTTTTGTAAGTAGTTTTAATGCCGAATATCGTTAGTTCTAGAGAGCTGACGTGTGTTGTTATTTTCTAACCTGTAGCCACAGTGCACAGCCTCGGCTGCGGCATTCGTATATGAACGAACTCAATCAAAGCTAATTATTAGGTATTACATTATTCATTAATAATTCACTGCCTCATGTATGAAGATAATAGCTTAATTTGCACAACATACTAGTATGCGGTGAATATTTGATGTTCACAATGCAATGTTAATTGTATATTACTACTAACTAAATTCCTCACTAACTCTGTGAGAGTAAGCCAAAGGATGGTACAGTACATTAAACACTGTAACCGAATGTGTTTGTTATCAAGCAAATAGTTCTCTGATATAAATGTTGACTTTTTTCACACCCCTTTTTTATCCCTCTGACTATAAAATCCCGTCCCCCCACGCCCTAATCACTAACTCGCTGACCCCGAAAAGAAAGGGGTTTGAACCCGGGGGGATGTCATCCCCCAGCCAAACTTATAGACGGGCGAGGTTTAGAATAAACCTGTTGCAGGTTCCTATTTAAATTTCCAAACCATTCAATATCGTAGGGTTTTATAGTATATTTTTGTATAATTTTTTTGGTTTAAAAATTTGTGTAGGGAAACTTAAAAATTTATTAACAGAAAATTTTAAAGATTATTGGAGTTATGTTTTTTTAAATGTCATTTAAATTTAAATAAATCACTATTAAACATTGGGTTTTTTGGTTTTAAAAAAAATGAAATTTTCCCGGGTTTTTTTTCAATTTTTATCTATTATTTTTAAGAAAAAAAAATACAGGGTTTTTAAAAGACCACACTTTAAACCCTCATAATATTCATAGAAGTCTAAAATTGTCCCCATAAATTTAATTAAAACCCTAAAAACATAAAATTTAAATATTATTGGAAGAAAAAAAGTGTGCCAGTGTTAAATGTGCTGTTCTGTGTTTTGACCGGCTTTGGTTTTTTTTTTACTGTATTTCATTTTTTTGCTGTTAAAAAAATTTGCAGACAGGTTTCTCTCAAAAAAATTGCGGGCCCTTTAGCCCCCAAAATTATTTGTTATAAAAAACGACCTATTCCCGACTGGAGTACATTTTAGTTTATTTTCTTTTAAGGGAAAACCATATTTTGCTGGGGAAAATTCTAGTTTGAAAACTCTTTAAACCCCTAACATAGGGTCGGCCCCCAAATTTGGGCTACCTATTAGCTTATGGCCTAAAAAGTTGTAGCGAGCAGTTTCATGGTCCCCATGACTAAAAGGGAGGCAGAGAAAACTTTTTCTCGGCAAAGGGGGGGGGGGAATTTGTTTCTTCTTTTAATCCCGGATTAAATCGAGTGATTTTTTCGTCTTTCCCCTTCCAACAGCCCCCATGCACTTAGAAAATTAAAATGCTTTAAAATTTCCCCCAACATCGAGATTTTGGGAAATTTTTAAGAAATGTTTCCCCCTTTCGTTGGGTACAGCTGGGGAATTTAAAAAACAAAAATAAAGTTGAAAACAAAAAGAAATTTAAGGGAATATGAGAAAGGGTTGAGAAAGAAAATGTACATGTTCCATTTTACTAAGCTGTGGGGTCAAAAAGTGAGTTTTAATGTGCTTTTCATTTTGTAACAAAAACCAGTGATCTGCGACAGTTAATGACCGGAACGGGCTAAATTTTGCTTTTTCCCCGGTGTGATTTATATATACCCTTTGGGCCCGGATTTAAAACCCGACAGTAGAGTACGGGAAAAATTTTCTTAAAAACAAGTGTATTAATTAAGCGGGGTTTTTGATACAAAATATAAAAAAATAGTAATTTTCAATAAAAATAATAAAAAAGGGTATTAAAACAATTACAAAAAACACCAAAAAAACCCGAAAAAAAATTGCCATCATAAAAAGAAAAAAATTTTGAAACTATTAAGAAAAAAAAAAACACATTATAATCTTTAAAATAAAGTTTTTCCCAAAGTACCGGAAAGGGATAAAAACCCCCAAAGCTTAGTAAAAGTAAAGTGATCTACCCCCGATGATCTATTTCGCCATTGTTTAAAAAAATATCACAGCAGTACATAAATTCCTAAATGTTTTGTCCTCAAAACAATTGCCAATGGCAAAATATAGACACGAATGACGTGGGGTTATTTTCACTCTGAGCCCCCCCCCCGACCCCCGGTTTGAAAAAAACATTTACGACAATATTGGATCAAAATCATTGCTCATAAACGGGCAAAAAGGTATTTAAAACGTAGAATTTTTGGTTCCCATATTTAAAAAACGTCAACAAAATTTTAAATTTTACGGTAAATATAAAAATTTTTACTTTTCTAGGGGGAAAAAACCCGGGAATTAAAAATTTTAAAAAAAAAAAGGTTTTTTTGAGAGTAAAAAAAAGCGGGAGTTTTCCCAACGGGAAAGGGGGGGGAAAATTTGACCCGAAAAAGCAGCTTCAGGAGGGACGAAAATAAAGATGATAAATTGAAGATGATGAAGAAACGCTGAGCCCGGGAACTCCGGCAAAAAAATTTTTTGCCCCTAGAAAGGGTGTGAAGAACACCGAAACTCAAACCGACATTTTGGAAAGGGTATTGATTATTATTATCCCTATTTTTTGAATCAGTGATTTGGGAAATTAAAGGGGCAATTTGCAAGCCCAATGGCTTTATGTAGGTGAAAGATTTTAATACTTTAAAATAATTTTAATGTACATTATTTACAGCCCAAAACCCCCAAAATACAAAGTGAGATGCATGTTTTTATTTAGATAACACAAATTTTTGCTGGGTTTTTAAAAAAGGGTTTAAAAAAGGGGTGAACTAAATTTTTTATTTAAATTTTGTTCCATAAATTACGTTAGGGAATAAAGAAAAACATAAAATGTAGTTAGTGCTTTATATTTTAATTTTCGATACCAAAAAATTTCTTTTGGGTTTGTTAACAAGAACAAAAAAAGGCAAAATCAATGCCCCTAAAATTTACTGGGTTTTAACAATGCCGACTCGTAAATGTTTCGTTTAAAACCCAAAACCGTGAAATGGGTTTTTTAAGGAAAAAACTTTTTTTGTGCGAACCCCAAGGGGTTTTTTAATTTTGAAAACCCCCAATTAAACTTTTCATTTTTAAAAAAAACCACAAAACCAACTTTCCGTGGGAAACCATTTTCCCAATTTTGGCAGGGGTAATTACATTTTCTAGGAAACCGCATTGAAACGACAAGATAATTAATAACAAAACGTTACGATTTTTATATTTATCCTTTTTAACATTTTTTCTGCCCTTACGCCCCCTTATTTGCCCAACCCCATGCCAAGTCAATTAACGAACAGCGCAGCATTGCGGTTAAAAGGGAATTTCATTTTAAGGAAGAGTTGAAATGTTATTTTTAGTAGATAGGTTAGGGGCCCGGTTTGGGCGCAAATTTGGTGTGAGAGTGAAACGGAGATGAATGGGGGTGATTGGTAGCCCAACAACGTGAAAACCCCGCGCATAAAAATTTCTGTAGGGATAGGATGGAATATACCCGCCAACCCAAAACAAGCTTATTTTTTCGGAAACCCCCATAGAGAAAAAACCCATTAAAAGTCCTTAAAAGACTATTTTTTAAGATTTTTGACCAAAAATGGACAAGGGAAATTTGAAAATTTCAAAAATACAGAAGCGCGGGGTGGAAAATTTTCGATACATTTTCAAATCCTATTTTACAATATCAATATTGGGATAAAATAAAAAATCCTAAATTTCCCGGGAAAAAAAATATGCTAAAAAAAGCAAATTTCTTTCCTGAAAGAAAAAAGGTTGGGGGAAAAAAACTTTTTAAATCTCAAATCAATATTTTCTTTTTGGGAAAAATTATTCGTTTTTTTAGAAAGGTACGCATTTAAAATAGTTTAAGGTGTTGTCCATTGGGGTTTTTAAACTTGTATTTTGTCGTTATACAAGGGGAAGGGGGGTTTAAGCAGCAAACCCCATGACGTTCAATTTCTACATTTTCTTTATGTATATAAATGTTGCAAAGTTGTCAAAAATTTGGGCGCTTTTATTTACTGGCCCTCACGAAATAGTGGGTTTTTGGGCCCCCTAAATACAAATTTTTTTTTTATTTATTTTATTGAATTTTTATAAAAAACTTTTTTTTTTTATTAACCCCAAAAAGAGAAATTATGTAAAAAATTATTATTTAATCAAGATTTTTTAAAAAGTCAATCATCGAAAAGCGAGACAAAGGGAAAAAATACAAAACCCTTTCATTTTTACATTTATTCAACCAGGATAATAAGCAATTTCATCAAGGGCACTGAGAGCTCATAAAATAATAATTTTTAGGAATATTTAAAAATTTAAAATTAACAAGAAACAATTTTATTTAATTGAAATTGCAACACCAAAACCCCCACAAATTGCAGTTTTTTGTTTAAATTTTTTATTCATTTAAAATTTTTATGGTTTGTATTTAAAAATATTTTTAAATTTTAATTTAAAAATGTTAACATAGCATCTGGCATTGTTTTTAAAAAATATGTTTGTAGGGTTTGTTTTAAGTATTTTTCTTGTCCCCTGGGAAGGTCGGCCCCGGCCAGTGTTTGGGTTATGAACGGGATGTAGGAATTGAAAACGTCAAATGGCCCAAATAAATATATAATACGTACCCTTTGGGACCCTCAAAAATATTAAAATAAAAAATATTTTCTGTTTGAAAAAAATAGTTTATACAACCCGGGTTAAAATATGCACAAATACCTTTTGATTTGAATTGGGGGTTTTTAATAATAAGGGGCTGGACTCTTTTTTTTGCAAAAAATATGCCAATAGGGGTAATTTTTACAATTTTTTAATAAGTTCTTTTAAAAAACACTTTTTGCAGGAGCCCTGATCAGGGAAAACACAAAAAAAGGGGGACTAAATAAAAAAAAAAAATAAAAAAAATTACTTTAGTGTGGGGCATTCTTTCAGAACTCAACCCCTTCGCATTTTTGCCCGAGGAAAGCAAATTTAAATCAAGATTGCCGAGGGCGAGTATCGAACCCTCGAAACTACAGGTGGACATTTAGCTACCTTTATTGGTAATGGAGGGTAATATTTTTTTAAACAGGGGAAAAAGCTTAAGTCCCGGCCCCGTTGTTGGATGAGCGTAATTGGTGCATTGAGCTGCCATGTGTTATGCGGATTTTCTGCTGTTCTGTGAAAAAATCATTACTAAGTTGAAGATTTTTTTAAAAATTAAATTCAATTAAATAAAAAATTATATTAAATTATATATTTTTTTTACTTAATCGTAATTTTAAAAAAGGAAAAAATCATAATATTGAAATTTTCATAAGAAATAATTATTCGATTGCGCACAAATTTTACACGAATGTATTAATTCATAAAATTAAGGTTCTGTGAAAAATCATTACAATCGGATAAAGCATGTAGGTGTTATAAGCCGAAAAAAAATTTAAAAATCGAAAAAAGTCGTAAAATTGCGATCTTCGTAAAAAATAGTCTTTTTGATAACGCTAAAATTTCACATGAATATATAGGGAACCTAAGTTTGAAGGCGGGAAGGAAATTGGTTCTCTCTGGTCTCAGCGCCCATAAGAATTAGCATGGTACGAAAATGTAACTCGCCGTATCTTTTGACTCGCGCAAAAGAAATCTAAACCAATAACATCACAAGATGCATAATTCTGTGAAGAAGATGATGGCATTCTACTTTGCTCGAGGACGCTTCCTAAATTCAAACTATTATGAGTTAAATGGACCCATGTTTGCGCGCTGTCGCAAATGTACCTGACTGAGCGGCAACCTAAGCGAGACGCAGCCACGTTGTGTGCAGCTGTGGCATCCTCGCATACCACGCGCATGTCCATGGTTGCTAAATGTACTTCGAAATTCAAGATTTTGTTGGCACATTAAAGGATATTTTATTAGTAATGTATAATCTAGTACAACCCAGTGACCTCACAGTAGCCACAAAGCAAGTCGGATACCAAATGGTATGCTGATGCCACGGACAAAATGTTTTTACGTGCTTTTTCATGAGCAGTTTGGAAGGTTTGGCAACAGTGTAAATGTAGAGTTCACTTCAACTCAAAACAAATGTCTTTAATATTTGTGATAGAGCAGAGTTATGTATATCCACGCAAAGAGGAAAGATTATAGTTTCTTACAGTATGAATATAATTCCGGTCCGTGATCGGGTTCTCGCGCTATCGCTTACGAAACATTTAGCACGGGTTAATCGCCTATACCACGCTGACCGGAGAGAACCGGACAACGCCCCCTTAGGTTCCCTATTAATTCATGAAATTAAGGTTCTGTGAAAAATCATTACAATCGGACAAAGAAATGTAGGTGTTGTAAGTCGAAGAAATTTTTAAAAAATAAAAAAAAAATCATAAAATTGCGATTTTCATGATAAATAATTTTCGATTGTGCTCAAAAACGTGGCAGTTCTAAGTTAAGAGATTTCGAAGACCTCCATAAAATTTCATTGCAATCGGAGTATCGGTTTAGCCGAATCGTGTTAACAAAAAGACAAAAATACAAAAAAAGAAAAAAAGAAAGAAAAAAAACATTCCGGATTTTTCTCCAGTGTAGTGAAATGAATTTTCGCTTCGCTCGCTCGCTACGCTCATCCAACAACCTCGTAAACGATTACAAATTACTTTAGTGTGTTACCACAAACTATAAAAATCCCCCGCATGGGAACGTTTTAACCTCAGTCGTGAGTTCAGCTGTTGTGCATGTCTCTCTCTCTCCCTCTCTGTCAGTTGCAAGTCGGGAGGAGCTAGTTGTCGCAGTCCTGTGTGGTTCGGCTCAGAGACTCTGTAGAGAGGTATCGTGACGCTATGATGCCACGGGTTCGGGACAGAACCTGTGCAGTCGGTACTTTATCTCGCGTCAGCACCCAAAGGAATTCTGCAACATACCAAAAATAGCGTCTTTATTTATGGTCTTGACTGTGCAAGAACACAACTAACAAAATATAACGCATTTAGCGGAATCATAGATAATGTATTTGGAGCATTAAAAAATGTACGCATTATTATTTTAGTTTTTAAATAAATGATTACTTTTTTATGTGATGGTTATTTTCATAAAAGTGTGCTTCAAACTAGAACTGAGCCCAGAAAGAAAAATTTAAATTTAAAGCAAGAAACGTATAAATGTCGTTCTAGTTCACTAGCCATGTCGTGCAAACACAAATTCGATAATTCAAATTGTATCTAGTGTGATTTAATAGTATATCTCTCAATACAACCAACTAATCTTTTGGTTTATAACTAATTCGTTTTTGTCTCCTCCGTGTCCTCCGTGTTTCAGTATCGATTATCCAAAATTTTTTTCAGAGATCTGTCTAGGCTTCTATATTAGGCTTAGTTTTAGTATGCATACGTAGATTCCATGTGGCCGAGTATCTCGGAACACGACCAGACGACTGAATATGACACGTAGTCTGTCTCCAGCACCCAGTAGTTTGCGTCAGTTGATGTATCTGTAAACAAAGTCGAGTTGATGAGCGTCAAAACCAAAACTTTTCGGACTTCAACTACATCAAACCAAATTAACATGTGATTGTGTGGATAGTATTACATACTTTATAGTTAATAATATCCATTCATGCGTTGTTGATTGCATTTAATTTTCGATATGATGCGTAAAACTAATAGTGTTTTAGCGGCAGAAAAAGATAGAGGCAAAAACTATAATAAATTTAGCTTGAACACATTAATATATTACGTTGGCATAGCACACAAACAAGTTAAAGTAATTATTACCAAATAAAAAAATTTTGTAAAAAAAAAAAAAAAAAACGGCAGCCAAGCTCTCCTTCAAAAGATTTGACTGTGAATGCTGTGAGATATAGAAGTTGAGCCAAGCATTTCATTCTTTCTCCCTAGTTTCGCATTGAAAAGAAGTAAGATCATTTCGCCTGTTGACGAGCGCCAAGCCAACCATTTTCGTGGAAAAAAAAGTAAAAATTTTAAACTCAAAATCATAAAAAAAAATACTTAGCCATTTAATTCGGTTTGTTACGTGAACTCTAAAAAGTCAATGGCCAAGTATTTTTGTTTATGATTTTGAATTCAAAATTTTACTTTTTTTTACCACGAAATGGTTGGCTTGGCGCTCGTCAACAGGCGAAATGTTCTTACTTTTTTTCAATGCAAAATAGGGAGAAAGAATGGACATGCTTGGCTCAACTTCTATTTTCCCCATGCATTCATAGCCGAAGACTTTTGAAGAAGAGTTTGGCTGCCGTTTTTTTTTCTTTATACAAATTTTTGTATTGGGGGGGAATATTATTCTTTTAGATGTTTGTTTCATATCAAGGCGTGAAATACGTGAATAGGGTGAAAAGGTTGATACAGTGCCTTTAAAAACAGATTGTCTAGAAACAAAAAGCTACCATCTTTATTCTTTTGTTTTTGGTAACAATCTGTAGTTGGCAATACCCAATGTATTTACTAGGAAACGCTTAAGTCCCGCCGCTTTGTTGGATGAGGTAATTGGTGCATTGAGCTGCCATGTGTTACGCGGATTTTCTGTTCTGTGAAAAAATCATTACTTAGTCGAAGTTTTTTTTTAAATTTAAATTAAATTAAATAAAAATTTAACTTAATTTTTAGTTAATCGTAATTTTAAAAAAAAAAAAAAATCGTAAAAATTGCAATTATTCATAAAAAATAATTATTGGGATTGCGCTCAAATTTAACACGAATATATTAATTTATGAAATTAAGGTTCTGTGAAAAAATCATTACAATAGGATAAAGCATGTAGGTGTTATAAGTCAAAGAATTGTTTTAAAAAAAAAAACCCGTAAAATTTCCCGATTTTCATAGAAATAATTATTCGATTACGCTCAAATTTCACACGAATATCTTAATTCATAAAATTTAGGTTCTGTCAAAAAAATCATTACAATAGGATAAAGCATGTAGGTGTTATAAGTCGAAGAAATTTTTAAAAAATCGAAAAAATCGTAAAATTGCGTTTTTTATGAGAAAAAATTTCCCCGATTGCGCTCAGAAACGTGGCAATTCTAAGTTCAGAGTTTTCAAAGGGCCCTCTATAAAATTCATCGCAATGGGGAGTATCGGTTTAGCCGGAATCGTGTTAACAGACACACAAAAATACAAAAAAAAAAGAAAAAAAACATACCGGATTTTTTTCTCCAGTGTAGTGAAATGGAATCTTCGCTTCGCTCGCTACGCTCGCTCGCTCATCCAGTTAAATTTGGGTTTTTGTGTGAATGATTTGTTGACCGGACTTAAACACATTGACGCATAATTTTTATCAGCAATTAAAATATACAAATTGTATTAACGACCTAACGTTTTTCCCAAAGGGTTAAGGGTGGTAGGGAACAGGGGGGGTTTAAATATCGCTTGCCTCCGGAGGATTATTATTTTTCATATTATTATGTACCATCATGCCAAATTTCATGCTGATAACTCATTCGGTGCCTTCATGGTGAATGTGGAAATCAAAGTAAAAATAATAAAAACTTTAGGGATGGGGGTTGAAAAATGTAGTTTATGAAATTGAGTAAAACCGATTGGGTTAAAACACATATTTTAAAACATAATTTTAATAACTAATTTGAATAAAAATTCAATTTTGGGTTAGAGCATGAATTATTCCAATTTTGGGGGTTAATTTAGGGGGTGTTGGGGGTGGAATATTTCTTGGGCCCCTCGGTGGAAAATACATGTGTCTGAGATACATCTAAGTGTGGTCAAGTTTCATAGTTTTTAAGATTTACCGTTTTCTCTGTAGGCTCTTATTCCTCTTAGTCAGAATTCCCCAGCCAGCCAGCCAAGTAGCTAGCTAGCGACCCACCCAGCCAGCCGGAAGGTTTTCGTTCGTTTTTACGCACTTTTTTAATACAGACCGGGTTATCGGATCGGGCTGATTTTTTTTGGTTATGTCATGGACCACAATTCAGGTCAATTACCGAGTTTCAAGATTGTAAATCTTTCGGGACGGCGTGTGCAGATAGCTGAAACCCCCCAAAATCGGGTTGGAGTAAACAGGGTCGAGTTATCATCGTTTTACTAGCAGTCGCGTGCGCTTGGCTGCGGTCGAACGACCGTCACCCTAGATTAATCCAGAGCCCATTTTGGTCTATTACAACAAAACAACACACATTGTACCACGTGTTTGTTCACACACAAACACGTTGTGGACATTCTAATTGGAGAACAATTCGGTACTTACAAAACAATGCACCAAACTCCGTTCTCCCCTGTCCTGGTAGAACGACACTCCCGCCCCGTGAAGCAGGACCTGGTTTCTACTCTCGGCTGGAGTAGGATTTTGTAACAAGCCTACCGGTTAGGGAGTACCATAAGCGGGAGTTAAGCTACTTAGCAAATCATCGAAGAAGAATACAAATAAGTAATATGATCCTCTACAAAGTTTAAAATTGTGATATTGATATTGTGGAGGTGCCGAGTTTAAGAGGAATATAAGAAGAAACGAAAAAGTGTTCCGTCCGTGTATTGAACTCTCGTTGTTGGTGGAGGTGCCGGGGTAAGAATTAAAAGTTTGGGTCACGCTAGCCCCGCCACCCTGACCGCAGGATCCCCATTAATTTATGTCATCCTTTTGAAGGAAAATGACAACAAAATTGGGAAAACAGAAGAAGGCATGTCAATTGGAGGTCTTGTTCGGTTTTTATCGGTGAAACGTACCACACTTATATATATCTAGAATTGCATGCTTTGCCCCCATTATTTTGGTATTATACTTTATCAATTCTCCACCAGGATTTCTTTACAATTATTTATCCATCTTGATAGTATGGAAATTTTATAATAAATATAGAATATAAAATATGTATTTCAACACAAAAGAACTTTTCGTATTGATTTAATAAAATAAAAATATTTTCAAGCTTATTGCGAATCTGTAGTTGTGTTATCCGCTATAATCTCATACGGCTGTGACGTAGATCTGAACCGTAGGGACCAGCTGTCTTAAACCCCTTTATACGGTATAGATAGACTATTGGGAAATTTTTTCCTCATATTTATATTTCCAACCATCTTATTAGTACTCATCTACAAACGAGCTATGTTGTAGCATCAAAAAGCGTGGAATGAAAGCCACCTTAACAGTCTAGTGAACATATGCAAACAATTGGTTGGACTTAATTGCAGAATTTGTATTAATCGTACGTGGTGTTTGGTCTCACTGCAGATTTTCACTATATAAAATAATTAATACACATTCAGTTTTTACCTGACGATGAAAATTTGACGTGAAGCTTTCCTTCCCCCGACTTATTAACCAGTGTCGGGTGTTCCTTTGATCTGAGATGCACGATTTAGCCTAGAAACAAAATTCATACCATTCTAGTAGTTAAACAAAAAAACAAGTCTCACATTTCGTACTATATAATAGGCTACTTTTTGCCATGAACTGTAAAATCAAAGTTTATTATATACCATACGTTATGACATGGCATGCTTTTTTTAATCTGGTTTATAATATAATTTTAACGGTGAAGATTAAAATTGTAATCGGCTTCCTGAATGTTTTGAATTCACACAATTCTTTCGCCTAGAAACTTGTTCTAAGTAGAATTTAGGCTAAACCATTGACCAGTTAATTATTCTTATACCTGTAACGTTTCCCGGGGGGTTTCCAGAGTTCAACATTTAAATATCTTACTATATTTAAACTGAACCTAACTGATACGGGAAAGGACAAATGAATAAAGGGCATAGTTTGACGTCAACCAGAGATTAATAAAACTAAACAACTGTTTGTTGTTTTTTTCAACCGCTTTGGGACAAACCTGTTTATACGAAACGCTCTGAGGATAGTAACAACAAAATCATAAATTATTTTTTGAACCGTACTAATCCCACTTTTGGGGGGAATTTAAAGTGTATTATGCTACTTCAGTTATACATAAATGAGAAAATAAACCATGTTCTTAATTGAAGCAATTTACCAGAAACCTTTGACTTTTGGATTGGTTAGGGCTTACAATTGGCAAGGTGTCAAAAGATGGAATGCCAAAAATGGTCAATGTTTTAATAAATTTTCCACATAGCAATTAGATCAATTTTAATAGCCTATACGTATGTAATGATTATTGTATAATTTGTATAATTATTAGAGTGATTTGAATAGTAATTACAGTTATGGATATTGTCGGCGGGTACCAAAATAGGGAGCGAAGCTAAATATCAACAGATTAACGAAGAACACACAAATGAAATCTCATCTTAAATTGATAACCTTGGTGGAGGTGCCGAGTATAAAAAATGTAGCCCCGATCCCTTCATCCGAAGAGTAAAACTCCATTCAGTACAATTATACTTGTTGTAGTGCAATTTCTAAAAGAACGTTTGTCAATCGGAGGCCGTGTTATGTTCTTTCGCGAGACTTGACACACGCACAGACGGACGGACAGAGTGTTGCATGTAGAGGAGCTCGCTTCCTTATAACGCCTATATATTGCTACACTGGCTTGTATAGGATTCGTTATTATTATTATTATTATTATTATTATTATTTCAAATTTAAGGCTTTCGCGGCCCGGTAAATAATTAACACAATTTATTGGTCGGGACATTATTATTATTAAAGCAGATTCGACGCGGCGAAATGTCCGACCAATAAATGTGTTAATTATTACTATTATTATTATTATAATTATTATTATTAGTATTATTATTATTATTATTGTTATTATTATTATTATTATTATTATTTTTTCTTTTATTCACCAATATGAACATTACATAATGGGTATTTAAGAACTTTCACCAGAGATGAACCACATCTCTAAGGTGAAACCACTATCACATAAAAATTAAATATACATGGCATTAACAAATACAATACATACAAGAAATAACAGAAACAAATTTTTTTTTTACAACTAAAACTTTGCGTAGTATGTGGGCGGTTCCTAATAATGCTGCTTTGAAGCTCTGGAGTCCAGTGATTGCCAGAGATATGTTGGAGGTTCTCTTCAAAACTTCTTCCAATTGTCCCACAAGCTCCAATAATAATGGGAACAATCTTACAACGGACTTTCACATTCGTTGAATTTCTATTTGAAGGTCTCGATATCTTGTGCGTTTTTCTGCTTCCTTTAGGACTATGTTGCGGTCTGATGGAATAGCTACATCGATGATCAAACATTTTGAGTCGCTTGTTTTTAACAACAATGTCTGGTTTGTTATTATTATTATTATTATTATTATTATTATTATTATTATTATTATTATTATTATTATTATTATTATTATATTTATTTTATTATGATGTTTCATACAACTCGGTCAAACCGGAGCTACATGTTGTACGGACTTACGTCAAGTACTTCCATGTGTATCTATATTACATACCTACATTATTACTTTGTCTTAACTCTAACTAAAATAAGTCATTTATAATAAAGTTTGTAGATGATGTTTTCTTTCTGCTGTGTACGGTCGTGGCCGATTTCTCGTCGCCATCCAGCATTTGCTCTTCGGACTATGGGAAACCACGAAAACCAAGTCAGGATGGAAGCTGTCTCGTAATCTCGAAGTATCATTCTTAGTTTAGAAATTTACGAACTATTACACGTGTTGAGTATTACTGCCTTTTGAGTCTCGATGTAAACATTGTGTGGAAGATCTAGTTGTTTAATGCTTCATGTAGCTTCTTCGGTATGATGCCATTAGCCGATATCACGTATGGGATTGTATTTACCTTTTTCTGTTTCCCATCTTCTTGATCTCAATTGCAAGTTCACTATACTTGTCAATTTTTTCTTCCATGTAGTCTCGACGTTATGGCACATTGGGACAGCAACGTCAATAAGGTAGTTTCTTGTTTCTTCTTGTCAATTATAAAATATCCGGTCTGTTGTGATGTATAGTTTGGTCTGTTATAACTGTGCGGTCGTAATATAATTTGAAATTTGCTATCTAGTACTTTCTCCCGGTTGTATTTGTAGTAAGGTGTGTGTGTATCAATGAGGTTGTACTTGATTGCTAGTTTTGGTGAATAATGTTAGCTACTTGGTTATGTCTGTAGAGGTAATCCGTTTGACATAGTGACTGGCACCCGGATATGATGTGTCGATTGTGTCACCCCTTACCACTACACTTTCTACATTGATCGTTTACTGTCGCATCTTGTATAATGTATTTTTTTATAATTTTTCGTTGCAATCACTCTGTCTTGAATAGCCAGCATAAAACCTTCTGTTTCTCCAAATAGTTCCCCGTTGTTTAACCACCTATTTGATGCTTTAATATCTACGTGACCTTTATGTAGTTCATCATAATGTCTCTTGTGTAGGGTCTTTTCTGAGAGACGTAACTCTTTTGAAGCGTCAGTTATGAGTTTCCCTTGTAGATTGACATTTTCGTTTGCTAGATTGAGTGGAGTTAATGATTTGTCAGCTAGCACCACAGCCCTATGCAGTGTTGATTGGTTGCTCTTTGTAAAAAATATTTTCTTAAAATGTCTAGTTGTTTATAATATAAGTTGTTCAGATCAATTAGGCCTCGTCCTCCTGTTCTCTTGGAAGTGTCAATCTCTCTATTGCTGATTAGGATGATGCATTCTGTGTTTAGTAAGTGTAGTACGAGTTAATATTTCCAGCGCGTGATGTCTGTCTGTGTCCATTTAATGATTCCGAATGAATATGTCGTACTGGTATAGCATATGTATTTATTGCTGTGATCTTGCTTTTACCGTTTAGTTGCGTCTTGAGGATAGATTTTAGTCGCTTCTTGTATGTATCTATCAATTTTTCTTTCATTACTTTATGTTCAATTCTGGCAGCTTGTGAGAATCCTAAATATGTGTATACTTCGTTATCATCCATTACTCCAATCCTATTTCCATCATCTAGCTGGAACTCTTCTGCCTGCGTAACCTTACCCTTTTCGATATGTAGCGTCTTACACTTGTCTACTCCAAACTCCATGCAGATATCTTGACTAAATTCAATGTAGTATTGATTAAACTGTTTAGTTGAACAAAATTTGATGCATATAACTTTAGATCATCCATGAAGAATAGGTGAGCAGATTGTGTGACATACCATATTATTGTCCTTAATTTTAAATTCGTATGTTGATTCGTAAAGCATATGCGACAGTGGGTTTAATGACAGACAAAACCATAATGCGCTAAATGAGTCACCTTGGAAAATGCCACGTTTAATTTGGATTGGATCTGTAGTTATCTGCTGGTTTTTCATATTTAGTTTTAGTGTTGTTCTCCATGTCTTCATTACTGTCTTCAAAAAGTTGACAATTACTGGGTTGATTTTATATATTTGTAAAATCTGAATAATAATAATATTATTATTATTATTATTATTATTATTTTTTTATTTAAAAATTTCTTAGGTACAATAATTCATATAGATACAGACTTACGCTAGAGTGTGGACACAGGTAGATCTACATCTATATGCAAATATTACTAAGATATTTTTTAAGCAGGTTAGAAAGAGCTAAAGCTCCATGACCATTTTGCTAAACCTGCTTTTTTAAACTAATTAAAAATATGATACAACTTAATGAGAATGATAATAGACGATAGTGCAGAGTATAGTAGAGTAGAAGAAATAATACGTGGGTGAGGTTTTTTTTATGAACCAGGCAAAAAAACATACCGAATAAATGTACCAAGGAATAGCAGTGTTTGTAATACAAATGTCATTAGTTATTCAATCCCAATCCCAATCTCATAGTATTCGTTTATAGAATGATATCGCTATCTTATTGCTTAGCCTCTTCGGGTCACACACTACTTACTTGGAACTGACTTGAGTGTTAATCACCCCTATGGTGCCGTTGCCCTGATTACTGTAGTCGGCAGTGACGCACTTCCCACCAGCCTCATAGACGGCGAAGTACTTTTCTTGTTCGTACCAACGCCCGAGATACTGGAACCAATAGAATATCTCGTGGATAGTATACCAGTCGGGGTTTTCTTTCATTCCTTATTTACTTTATTATTTATTTATTTATTTATTATTTATTTAACGTCTATCCTATTCAGTTATATTCAGTTATTGAAGGAAGGTCCATCTATATTCTCATCATCGTCACCAATGGTAGTTGATGTTTGACGAAAGACAATATTTGCTAGTTCGGGTTTGGAAGAACACAAAACATGGAGCAAAACTTGCCACAATTATACAACTTTTGTTCCAGCGTTCAACTCTCCTGGAGAGAGGTGCCCGACATAACTTTGGTGAGGCTAGTCTCAACATCTGATCCCCAGAGCTTACAAAACACGTTGAAGGGCAATGTCAACAATCGGGGTCATGTTCTGTTTTTATCTTCGTCGGGCCCCCCGCAACACTGATTTTAAAGACTTCCCGGGACATTTAGTTGTCTTACGCTTAACTCAATATTATTTCTACAGTCACATACTTGGAAATGGACGCTTTTTCATAAAGTCTTTTCCACATAATTTCATCCTGAGATTAGAGTGTGACCTAGTGTATTGTTAATCGATCAAATTACTAATTAAATATTAGTAGCTATAGCTCTGACAGAACCCTAAACATTGCATTATAAATCGCCAACTCAATGTGTTTGTTCTCATAAACTAAATAAACTAAACTAAACGTCTTGTACGGAATTGTACAGTGTACACTACTATTTTGCCATGACGTTCGTTCGTCAATTTGTAACAAAAACGTTTTTGCAGCGTAAAAGCCTAAAATAAGGGGGGGAATGTATTCGTTCTAACAGTTTAACAATTTTCAAATTGAAGATACATTTTCTATTTTTTCTGAAGTTTGCAATTTTTTATAAAAACCTTTGACATACAATAATTAAATAAAAACTACATCATACAAGTTTGGGGAAATTTTATTGTGACTCGATTTAAAAAAAATACTAGTATGACCATTTGTGGGCTGAGTACCAGCTAAACTGCGGGAAGACTGCATGTCGCCGATATTATGGGGACTCCTTTGTAGCCTTAAGTCCAAAAATTGATAGTTAATAACACGAATACACGAATATTTTGAAACGTGTTGTAATCGAACTTACCCATTGCGCTTGAAAGTTCCGCTGCGCTGGTTGGTAAGGGCAATGTCCCCAGAAGGGTACCGACACTCAACCACTGCCACAGTGATACTATCAACAAAAACTACCTTCAGAGCAGTCATCTCCACAGTTGGAACACTAAGAAACTTAGCCCCCCGGTAAACCCATCTAATTTATAGACTTTTTTACAACGTGGTCACGTGATAGTTTTTTGTCGGGGATCTAATAACAGGTCACAGCCTATTTAGATGTAGACATTAAGCATCCAAAACGCTTAATCTTGATATTTAATTTGCATCTCTATTATGAAAAAATAGCAGTTTGGATATTTTTGTGAGTTTGTAAAGACGTGTAAGATCCGACATGGTTGGCTCGCATGCGTATCTAATGTCCCTTTTAAACCAACTACTGTAGGCCGCAAGGCATTCATATTAGTATCATGATTTCTTGTCGACGCGCAAAATTTCGGCAATCACTCACATTTTGATGAAAGTATTCAATGTTTAAACCGGGGCGCACAGTGTTTTGCCGGAAGCGCCGATTAGTATTCCTGTTCTACTACTTCCTCAACCTACTTATAAAGCCGCCTGCCGAATTATCTACATTGTTTTCTGTATTCGTTAATTTAAGTAATAATATGAGTTAATTTAATAGGTATAATAAATATGTTTCGGGTCAGATCGAAATTTTAGATGCAAAAATATAATGATAGTAAGAGCAGCGAAGCGTTATATTACGTGACCATATAAATAATTTTGACTTGTATCTTTAAAAATATGTGGTCTGCCTTTCCTCATAGACTTGCTTCTAAATATTTTCGAACTGTATCGCTTAGTATTATTGTTGTTTTTAATCACATTTTATTGATATTCAGTTGATTACATATTTTGTATATATATATATTTATTTATTTATTTATTTATATCGCATTAACCATTACTAAACAAAGTAAACTAAAAATATTTTGAAATGGCGTAAAATGATACATCAGAAATCAGAATCCACGTTTCATGGTTCGACTGGAGTTTGAATGTGGCTTAAGATTTGTTATCCATTGTCATCTAGACTTAAAAAATAACTGTAAACTTAAAAAAAGAGGTAGGCGGATATAACACAAACAAGATAGGAGCAGACCGTATTTTACTCGGGCTTCTTGCAATATCAATTGTTTCAATACAAGGGATAAAATAATTGAATCTGGCATATTCAATACCCGTAGGCCTATTCCAGTCGACTCAGAATTAACATTACAAACTCTATAGGCTACATCATTTTTAAGCGGTCTAATGAATTCAGTTTATTTTGTATATCTTAATTTCGGGTATTCCACAGTATCTAAAAATAATGTATCCGAAACAAAAATTCCATGGTATAGATCGTTGACCACTGACCACCCTTTCTAGTAATATAGCGGGAGGTCCCGGAGGGGGCCTTTCCTTAAAGGGAGTAATTATCAACCCTGTACCTTCACCAAAGTGTTTTAAAATGCAGGAATATATTTTTTTGTATACCCTTCTTTGATAATCGTTGACTAATTATAGCTGCTCTGTTGGATACTTCAAAAAGCTGTTTGCGTTAATCGTGTTTAATTTACTTTGTGTGTCACTGTTATGCTCGGACTGACTAATTCCATAATGCCAAAAATAGGCTTGATATTTTATCAAATTAGTTGTAATCCGTAAATGAAATTACTTTTAATTTTATGGAACATTTAAACGAACTGGGTACCCGTGTTTGTAATATCCAATAACAATTTTGTAATTTATTAAAGATGCTTGCGCCAACAGTGTTGTTGGCTTGCTTAACTTTCTTTGGGACGTCGTGATTGAACTATTATTAAGAGAACAATTATTAATAAAATTGTAATTATAATTATAATTCACACAAATATTAAACTACTTTTGGGTTTTGGGTCTTAAAACACTCGCAAGATCGTGTTTTGGTTCTATATAGTTTTTCCTTAAAGTTAAGGTGTGGGGAAAGGGGGGAGGGGGAATAGATTCGCAAACATATGGATGGATTAGTAATGTAAATATCTTGAGAGGAGTGCACAATGACTGGCCAACCAAAAACCGAATGCAGATGAGATACGAGGACCGGGCTCACTTCAAAGTCTCGGTACGTTCCGTATCTTGAAGCACAGGTTTGAAAGACACGAGGTGTGACGTCATACGTGGGCGAGGCTAAACAGACATTACACTCGCAAAAGTCGAGTTGGTGCATGTCTTCGATAAAATCTTTATTTTATTTACCAACACCAGAACTCGTTGTAAACATTGTTCTCCGCACTTAGGGGATCCTCATTACCCCTCTAAATATACTTTACAAAATTAATGAGAACATAATATTAACCATAAGGCATATATAAATCATATTGAAGTGTGATGGCAAGTTTACAAGGACGACTCTAAGAACAGAAAGTTTTTTGGTGACCCTGGGGGTAAGAAAGGAATTGTTAGTTTCCCCAAAAGTGAAAATGTCTCAATAACTTTACTTTTACTGGTCACGATTTAAAAGCGAAATGGAAATGATAAGCCAAGCCGGCGCCACCACTAAAACTATCAACGCACAGCGAATTATTTTGTGTATTCTTCATCTACGATATGTAAATTAGTAACATTGCTACCTCCTTCGGTACTCCCGTATCCGTGCTGTTAACAAATCCGGTCACTTGGATTGAATGGTGTGGCTAGAATAACTCGGCAAAAATGGAGTTCTGGGCCGAGTCCAAGGATGGTTGCACATTAATTTATGTCTGGGCTATACACTATTTTGTACCTGTGGTTTGGAACCACGTTTGATTACGATCCAGTTTACTCTTCGTCTGTACATGGAGTTTTGAGGAGAGAACTATTATAAATCCTTGGTCTGTATGACGTCATGGCAACGTTCTACTTGCGCACCACCACACAGTTAGGGGTTTAAATTCAATTATCATACCCTAATGAGAAATCTACGTTTGATGTCGAGTTACTAAACTACACACTTCAGAACGTTTGTTCAGCTAAAATTTTTTGATTTAGTAGGATAATTGGAGATTATTGGAATAGTTTTAAATTTCAGTTTGTTTACAATACCAGCGAGGAAATAATTAATAACTAGACAAACTATGTTATCTTCCCTTTGGGAAACAATATTGTGCTGAATGCTGCAATTATAACTTCTCTATAAAGAGGGAGAGAATTTGCTTCATGGGATTCATAAGTGTACAATGATTTTAAAATTTTTGTAAAGGGGAATTATTTTACGAACGTGTTTAAAAAAAAAAAAATACAATCATGGTGAAATGAATTTGTAAATTCGGTGTGTAACATTACAACAGCTCTTTGTACTTACGACTGCGACATTAAATTTGAATTAGAATTGGAAGTAAACTTTATTTTGTAGAAGAAAACGAGCTGCGATACTTTTAATTCCGTGGTTATGGTTAGAATCCCGTAATCAACAATTCGAAAAGGGCCTACAGCCAGTATGGGAAGAATATGTATGAACACTTCTACAATTAATCAAAATCATGTCAATACCTATTTATTTTTGTGCTCGTCTGTTATTGAATAGAAGAACTAAAAAACACAAATAACATCCTTGTTAAAAATTTAAATTTTTATACCCAGAGGCATGCACTTCTTAAAGATACAGTCAACTTGAAAATGTGTGCGAAAAAGGTTAGCATTTATCCAGATTGGCAGTGAATAATATTAAATTTTTATTTATTTTCGCATACATATTACATTTTATTTTATTTTTTGTATATATTTATATGTTATTTAAGTATGTATTTGCTTGGATTTTCTCCATTTATATTTCAATATTGTTTTTGTATTTCACTGTGTCTCACCTCTTACTATTACGTAATCATGCACCAGATTCGTGCATCCCTGTTATAACTCACACTTTGTGTTCACAGACAGAAATTTAACTCATGCACAAAAAAATCGGACCAATCCCAGCTACTGCAGTACTGATTATAAGTTCCAAGGTTTTTACTCACTTTTAGGCGAATACTCGGGTTGATCCTTGGAAAACTATTATAAATTATTAAAATTCGATGTATTTTAATTACAGTGGTTATAGCTGCTTGAAGAGGGTCACTCTGGGAAACATATGGTATACGGTACCTTAGGTCGGGCATGCCAGTATAGGGAAGCCAACATTATTCAAGCATCGTTGGTGTATTACGTGGCCAAGTTCCACAAATGACAATAAACTTGAGGTCAACGCTCACGCACACAATTCTACCGAGCTAGCGTAAAAGTTCGTTACATAACAAACCACAATTCAACTTTGTTGCTGATTTAACAAATAAAATAAAACATTGTGTGTCATCGTTGCGTGGTTCTTGCTTTCCAAATACGCGCGATAAATAAATAAAATTAGCTGCCAATCTTATTAGGATTAAAATTGGTTTATGTAGATAGCGTTTTTTTTTACAGGTTATATCTGCACAAACGGGGTGAGATAACTAAAGCATTTAGCACCCACATATTCCTATATAAACATGATGAATACATTCATAAAAAGAAATGGACTTATAAATGAATAATCGATACGTCGAAAAGTCGAAATGTCCCGATCAAAACATGTTACTTTTGTTTCAGTTTCTTAAAAAAATAAAATCAAATAAATCAATCAATAAATAAAATCAAAAATCCAAATTGATCGATAAAGTGTGTGTAATTGGATTGTTTAACTTCTATATATAAGTGCCAAATAACAATATGTCATTACAATATATTATTATCTTGCTTGCTTCATATGTGTTACGTTTTTGAGATCATCGTGGCCAGAACTATAAAGTTGTATATTACTATACAAATTATCGGGTTGTTTCCCCAAGTCGATTGTTCTCATTGTCAACTTTTCTGGACAAATCTTCTGTCCCATCCTCAAGACTATTTGACGACTGACTTACGTAACATCAACAATCAGTTTAGTAACAGTTTCTTTGTATCGCAAACTAGAATCAGAAGAATGATTGAGTATAGAATTAACTTGTGCCAGTAGGCCACTGTTTGACTGATATAATATACAAACATCGGCTTGGCGCTGGCTCTTATCGTCTTCCCTTCATCGTGTTTGGTGCTCGTCGTTCATTCAATGATTCCATACAATTGTTATGAGGTATTTTCAAAAAAAAGCTTGGCATAATGTGATGTATATTTTAAATTTAGTTCAAAACTTGTTTCCATTAATTTTGATTTCAAATGTCGAGTTGAAAGGTGTTTTTTACACGATATCTAAAGGGATGAAACTGTTTTGTTTTCCTCATCCTAATCTCCTCCGGCCACTCCACCAAATTTACCCCACTCTTTCCTGTCTTCCCACAGCTTCGCTCTTGTCACCTGGTCCCACGTCTCATCTCTCTCTTCAAACCCTCCCTTCGTTCAAACCTCACCACTTCTCTCTAGGTCTTCATTTCTTTTCCCTTCTATGCCGCTTCTAAGTCTTGTCTTAGGATACTACGTTCCCACCCTCTTCATTAACCCAAACCTAAACCATTATACACGTTTCCTTCCAAACATTAGTATAAACCCAATTTCTCTATTCTGATTGCATTGCATCTCTTCCATTCATTATTTCCATTTGATTTCCGTAATACAAAAAGTGATGTGACCGCCAAAAGGTTCTTATTAATACATAATTTGGATGAGCGTAGCGAGCGTAGCGAGCGTAGCGAGCGAAGCGAAGATTCCATTTCACTACACTGGAGAAAAAAATCCGGAATGTTTTTTTTTTTTTTTTTTTTTCTTTCTTTCTTTTTTTTTTTTTGTATTTTTGTCTGTTTGTCCACACGATTCCGGCTAAACCGATACTCCGATGCGATGAAATTTTATGGAGGCCTTCGAAATCTCTGACTTAGAACTGCCACGTTTTTGAGCGCAATCGGAAAAATTTTTCTCATGAAAATCGCAATTTTACGATTTTTTTCGATTTTTAAAAAATTTCTTCGACTTATAACACTACATGCTTTAATCCGATTTTAATGATTTTTGCACAGAACCTTTATTTTATGAATTAAGATATTTTTGTGAAATTTGAGCCCAATTGAAAAAAATATTTATCATAAAAATCGAAATTTTACAGGATTTTTCTTTTTTAAACAATTCTTTGACTTATAACACCTACATGCTTTATCCGATTGTAATGATTTTTTCGCAGAACCTTAATTTTATGAATTAATATATTAGTGTAAAATTTGAGCGCAATCGAGAAATTATTTCTTATAAAAATCGCAATTTTACGATTTTTTTAACAATTACGATTAATTAAAAAAAAATTAAAAAATTAAGTTTTTTTTAAAATTTAATTTAATTTAATTTTAAAAAAATTTCAACTTAGTAATGATTTTGCCACAGAACAACAGAAAATTCACATAACACATGGCAGCTCAATGCACCAATTACGCTCATCCAACAACGCGGCGGGACTTAAGCGTTTTCCTAGTTATAAAATATTGCTTGTTGGTCTAGTGGTTATAGTGTCCATGTTTCCGCAGAAAGTCCCGGATTCGAATCCAGTTATAGGTATAAGTTAACTTCTGAAATGCACTTAAATTCATATATGTAGAGAGATTGTCTCACGCACACGATAATTTTTGAGCCGTTGTCACAACGAAACACGTAAATTTTATGAAAGTGCTCCAAACTAGCATCAACCACCTTTTCCCAGCTACTAGAATGTTGATGCAAACCTCAAGTTTAAACATTTGACTCATAATCATAAATATGTATGCGAGACTTCAGGCCCAACTGGCTGAGCTGAGGTAGCTGGGAACAATAAGTACGATCGCACAGCTGGTATAGGCCTGTGTCAAAAGTATTTTTAATTTCTGGTTTGAACAATAATTAGTTTCTTAATATACCAACAAATCAGTTAGCTCAGCTTTATGGACGGTGAAGGAGGAGAAGCCTTTGAAACAACGCGTATAATTAGAGGAAAGATTTCGCACCATAACGCTTTACACCGAGACATTATTGAAAAAAAATGTACGCATTTTCAATTTTTTAATTAAACATGATAATTTGTAATTTTACTAAGGTAACGTATTCGACAGAAACAGACGGCTTTTAATTAAAGTTACGATAGACATCTTCTAATGGTTGGTTATCGCTCCCTTCTTAATTGGCAAAAAAGTTTATTCTTAATCCCTGACTGAGCAGTCTTCGGGTTGAGCGCTTTGCTACGCAGTTTTCCACGTCACTGGCTGAAGACGGAACAAAAGGAGGAAATCTTAATTAACTTCCTAGGTTTTTAAGCTCAACCATCTCTGTGGACATTGTGGGATGTGATAGCGATCCTAATAAAAAGTTATTCTCATCTAAGAATAATACCCACGATATTTAATTCCGCGTCTAGTCTTGATAATTATGTCATTGCAATTAAAGGCAGCAATTATACATTTACGTTTAATATGATCATAAAGTAACAAAGATACCAATACATCCCAAGGGTCACAATGTTCACAAGTTGTTCACAAGGCTTAATCATTCAGTTTGGAACTATTATTTTAAGAAATTATTTTTAAATAAATCATCGATAGGATTGTACATTTTTACGTTGGAATCACATTTTGCATTATAGGACATCGTTACCCAAGAAGCCTAAATAATTTTTTAAGGCTATTCCACCGCGTTTTTCTATTTTCCAAAATATGCTACTAAGTCAAAATATAGTGAATGGCTTTGAAACATGGCTATTTTAGAAAATCAAAAATATTTTTTCCAAATTTTTCTGATCCGGTACACGGCCAATATAGCCACCTCAAAATAATTTCAAACTTCAATTCGCCAGGGCACACCATTCAACGTAGGGTGTTGTGCTTTTGTGACATTAATTTTCAACTGTTTTTCTTTGGACTGACTGAGAGAAAACAGATTTATTTTAACAATTGTCTTTCCTGCGAATTTTTTCGTTTGGCGTACAAATCGGTAAAAAATACCGCAAACGAAAAAATTCGCTGGAATGACAATTGTTAAAATAAATCTGTTTTCTCTCAGTCAGTCCATAGAAAAACAGTTAAAAATTAATGTCACAAAAGCACAACACCGTACGTTGAATGGTGTGCCCTGGCGAATTGAAGTTTGAAATTATTTTGAGGTGGCTATATTGGCCGTGTACCGGATCAGAAAAATTTGGAAAAAATATTTTTGATTTTCTAAAATAGCCATGTTCAAAGCCATTCACTATATTTTAACTTAGTAGCATATTTTGGAAAATAGAAAACGCGGTGGAATAGCCTTAATGTCATTATTTTCACCACACTACTAGCAATGCTACTAGGAACTTTCACCGGTAGGCCTCGCATTATAGACACATCACAGTCATCATTATCATCGTCATCGTCGTCGTCGTCGTCGTCGTCGTCATTGTCATCGTCATCGTCATCGTCGTCGTCGTCGTCGTCATCATCATGATGTAATGCGAAGATTACGGTAATCGCCTGGCGCATCAAAGGAATGGGATGTGTCAGCATTACGTCTGATCAGCTGGGACTTGGTTGACTCGGTCAGAGACTCGAGAACAAGACATGAGTGAGAGACCAGATAACTGTAAGAAGAGGTTCGAACCCAAGACATCCAGCACGGAGGATTGTTGCGTGTTGAATGTTGATGACTGCACGGTACCAGGTTCGACTTCGAACATCTCCCGCTGGGTCCGCAACGAGAGCCAGCTGGACATTACTGAAGTAAAATGCCGTTATCAGCAACGGACATTAGGCTCCTCACTTGCGAAGATTAGAGAACTAGCATTAGCTCCCCTTACTACAGAAACGCGACAAATTTCGAAAAAATAAATAGGTAATGATTTCTGGGAATTGTTCTGGCATTTCTGAATCGCGGTTTTTTTATCACTGCAGAGAAAAAAAAGTCTGCTGGTGAAAATCAGACCGATAACGAACAGTCTCGTCCGGATATGTGAGAGGTTTGGTGGAAGTTTCCCCGCATCTGGTACAAAGTCGTATGCAAGTAATGGTGTTCATTTAATGAAGCCTGAATGGCTTGTTAAAGTTGGCTGGCCGTTTTGTTTTAGGTCGGCTCGTTCTTGTTTTGCCGATAAAAGAGTTGAAATGGTGCTGGCAGAATCTAGAAAAAATGAGGGATTAGGGGAGTGAAAACTCAGCAAATTTCTGTTCGTTTGGCCAATTTGCATCAGAGTTGTTTGAAATGTTGCACAAATGCAAAGGGAAAGTTGACTGATGGCTCTACAGTGGCAGTTTTTGACAACTTTTGAAAGTGCTTTTAGGTAAACCCCTTTACAAAATAAAAAAGATTTTTACAATTTTAAATTTACTTAAAAAGTCCAAAATTGACTATTTTCGCAAATTGTTTCTGTCTTGCTAACCTATGACTGCAGGGCTGTCCATGTATACATCATTGAAAACAACATTAAGATGCATATGCATCCGATACTTCCTGGCCGAGCGAACAGCTAAGTGTTAAGTGCTAAATGTTTCTTATTTCAACTAGTCAACATGGGTATGGCTGGCTGGCATGGCTTCGATGGACCAGATGAGACCGGGTTCGATGTAAAGGTTGTGTTGTTACTTCACTAAAGATGAGTGGATTCTTATTCGATAATAACTAGGGAAACGCCAAGTCGTTGTTAAACGATGAGGGGAGTGGCCATGTTGATACCGGGAACATCCCCTTTCCTCCCCTATACCTAAGGATTTTAGCCCAGTATGAGAATTATACCGGGTACTCAACACATGGCTCCTTAATCGTTTAAACAAAGACTTTTGGGGTTCCCTAGTTATTTTAAATTGAACATTAAAAATGCAATCGTTTTCAAACGTATTAGCGTAAAAAATTAACAAATTTTTTCCCAAAATGAAACAAAATCACCTAATTTTTTATTCCCATTTAACACCCCTCAAAATAATATGTGATGTAAAAATATAAAAAGTCGAACTAACGGGTAAACGAAACCGACCTTTCCCTGCGGTATGCTAATGTTTACCACTGTGCCATGTCAGTCCGTGATCTCGTCCCGCAGCTACTACTAAACAAATTGCTTCGATATTTAAAAAACCCCATTTTTATTTATTGTAGGTTTTAAACGCAATGGATCAGCTGATTTGTTAACAGTTCTCAGTAAACTCTACCGGATGTCTGTTTAAATTTCAGCGAAATCTGTCAGTGGTTCGGCTATTTTCGACGTACAGACAGACAGACAGATAGACAGACAGAATCACAGAATAGAACCGTTCGAGTTGGGAATGAGACACTCGTTTGCTCCGCTCCTCGTTTAACAAGTAGACATTGCACAGCACGTTTTTTTTTGTTTTTTTTTTTACAAAAAAAAAGGGGTTTTTTAAAATTTAGCAAATGCTGAGATTATTAAAACTTTCACAACCAAACCCAAACCCCCAAAAATAATAAAAACAGTTTTACCACGATATTGTTTTTAGTCTTTTTCGTCTAATTCGAAGTAAAAACGTTTTTTAGCCGGGGGGCCCGAGGTTAAAAAAACAATAGTTTAAAAGTGAATAACTGGATTAAAGTCTCTAAGACCGGGCACTGTGTAAGATTGTTTTAAATAGACTCCTAACTACATTGCTGCTATCAAATGTTACTTTAGGTTGACGGGGGACAATAGTAAAAACCGGTTTTCGTTTTATAATTAACCTTTTAGTCCGTGGAAAAAAGCGAAAAAAAACATTTCAAATCCGGAAACCAGCACCAAAATTTTAGGAGCAGGAAAAGACGTTTTTTAGAATGTTTTTTTCACGGGGGAACCATGGTAGCAAATAAGTAACCTGCAGGGCGTCCACAAGATGGCCGCCAAAAAATTTTTAAAATTTCGCCAAAAAATGATTGAACCACTGAAACAGTGATTTAATTTTGTTCAGAAACAATATTAACATCACTAAGCAGAAAATTATTATAATATAAGTTTTGCTTCTAAAAACCCAAAAATTTGGATTGTTTCTTTATTTTGGTAGATTTGCTAACTGCACAAACTTTTCGGGATATTTAAATGTAGAATAGGGGAAATTAGACTATGCATTATGTAAAGAAGAGTTGACTAGTTGATTAAAAAAAATTTAAACTAGGACCCCAAAACCATTTTTTTTCAACTCCTTTCAGTGTTTAAAAGACAATTTGTGAAGTGAACTTACTAAAACACGTAAAAGATACAAAAAATTTGAATTTTGTATTCATATGCTGCAATGGTTAAAGTTCCCGTACAACTTGAGAAAAAACTTGGTCTATGCGTGAAAATTTGTAATTTAATAGAGTTTTATGACGGTACAAAGGAAAAAAATACTAAATAATTTGTATTTTTATTGCAAATGAATGTTAGCATGACGTTATTTATTATAGCTAATGGATAAACTTTCATTGCGTGTGTTTTAAAGTTTTGTCGGTCCCCTGATATTTTTTATTTTAAAAAAAAGTTTTATACATTTTAATAAAACTGGCCGCTTTGCGAACGCTTTTTTCCCGACGCGTTGAGGGATGAGCTTTTTTTTAAAAATATTTTTGTCCAAGATTGGTTTTTAAGTGGGGTATTCTTTTTCTATATTACTTGATATTAAATTTTAAATTCCTTAAAAAATTTTAAATTAAACCTTTTTTTCTATGAATTTTCCAACTTTTCAACTTTTTTTTTTGAAAGGGCATACATCACCGTAATATTTTTGGCAAAGTAAATATTAACGTTGTACCATACCCGTTTGGTCAAAAATCGGCCCCCAAATATCACGAAAATATCGTATTAAAAACGGGGGGGGGTCTTAAAAGTACGAAATTTCTATGAGAAAAAATTTTCAAAAGTTCTAAAATCAAACAAAAAATTTAAATTTCGGTGATTTTAAAAAAGTTCCCATAAAGTTTTTATCAAGATGAAATACCGTTTGCAAAACACGAAAATTATCATTAAAAATTTGGGAAAAAAATCTTAAAGTAGGCTACGATGATTATAAGAAATATTTTTATTTTCCAAAAAAAAGTGCCAAGCTAAGCTAAAAAAATTTCGACGGCCCTCAAATTTTTACAAGATCGCATATCCGTTTGCCCCTAGAGGCGAACAAACAGACAAAAATACAAAAAACAAGCTATTTTTTTTTTGGGTGGGGGGGGGGGGGGGGGAGGGATCAGTGAAACTGAAGTCTTCGCTTCGCTCATCTAAAAAAAAGTAAATCAGCCCCTAGTGAATGATAGCTCTGCAGCGTTTTTTAGAACCAGGTTCTACTCATTTTTTGTTTTCTAAAAATTCTTTATTTTAGTAATATGATTTTCTTTAACGAGTGAGCTTCATTTTTTTTTAAATTTTTAATAATGGGTGTACATAAACAAAAAAAAATACATATAAAAAATGTTTTTAAAAAATGAAGGGGAAAAAAATAAAAAAAAAAAAATTTAATTTTCCAAAACTAAGCGAAAAAAATTTATTTTCATGGTTATTTAATAAATAAAAAAATAAAAAATAATAAATAATAAATAAAAAATAAAATAAATAAAAAATAAAATAAAAAATAAAAAAAATAAATAAATAAAATAAATAAAAAAAATAAATTTTATTTAGAGTCCCCACTCAGTATATAAAATGATTTTTAGGGGGGGACTTTAAATCAAAGCGACCAAGCCAACCCTGTAGGCCCCGACGCAATCGACGAGTGAGCAATAACCAACCAAAGATCGATATTTTTAATAGGAAATATAGCAATCAGTGGTATGGACAGTGCGAACACCCGCGGATCAACGCCAGAATCAACAAGGCCGATTCAGCACAACTCTGAATTTATTATGTGCTTCGTTGCTAGGACGGCACCAAAGTCACCGTTTACAAACTTCTTAAGACAAGAACTGATGGACTTAAGTCCAAATCAGAATTTAAAAAACTTCTGACTTTAGCGGGAATCGAACCCTGGACCTTCTGCATTGGAAGCAGATAAGATCATATTTAAGGGGGATCCATGGACCCAATTAAAATTTTCCTATTGAACGAAACATCGGATATAGTTTATCAATTATGATCATCTGACATTGCCAAAACTATTTTTGATTTATTTTTCGGTTGAGTGGTACGCCCAATATAGACGATTATAGTGATTTTTTTTACGTATACACGGCACAGCATTCTGTTCATAATTTTTGTGTTAGAAGGCTAATTTTTGTTTCTATTTGTAACACATACTCCTGGCTATAAACTCTATATCTTGGAATTCGTTTCCGGTTAATATCTTGCACGGTACGATTTTTTACTTCCGCCGGTACAAACACTAGCTTTGTACCGGCGGAAGTAAACGAATTCCAACATATAGAGTTTATAGCCAGGAGTATGTGTTACAAATAGAAACAAAAATTAGCCTTCTAAGACAAAAATTGTGACCAGAAAGCTGTGCCGTGGATACGTCAAAAATTTCACTATAATTGTCTATGTTGGGCGTACCGCTCAACCGAAAAATAAATCAAAAATAGTTTTGGCAATGTCAGATGATCATAATTGATAAACTATGTCCGATGTTTCGTTAAACTAATATTTAGGAAAATTTTAATTGGGTCCATGGATCCCCCGTTACCAGTTTAGAGATATCGAGTTGTTTCTGGGACAGCTCTTCGGCTATTCTCTGTAGTTGTACGTAGAGATTATTCTCGTATCATAACACCTCTGAATCTTCTAATCTTACTAAGTGTATGTTTGAAATACACGTGTGGAGTAATGTAATGTACGGCACTCTGATGTGCTGTCATTGAGCGTCAGGGGACCTGTTCTAAGTGCATGCATTAGTGCAGTAAGTGCTCACCAAAGTCTTGACTCGGTAGCCCCTGCACCCAGCAAATGTGTGAGCCTCCACGTAAACACTTCACAAGGAACGAACCTAAAGA
>JAMZAV010007520.1:0-17060 GCA_024449915.1 Sweltsa coloradensis
CTTCAGCCCCCTTAACCGGAACCGGAATTGCGAAAATTACCAATCCCCCAGCCCCCTTAAAACCAATTTTCCGGGGAAATTGGGAAAAAAACCAATTCCCCCTTTCCCCACCAAAACCCGGTATATGTCCGAGGAAGATGCTGACAAACTTACCATCATGCCCTCCCTTCATGCAGCCAACTGAAACCCGGTATATGTCCGAGGAAGATGCTGACAAAAATTACCATCATGCCCTCCTTCATGCAGCCACCTGTAACCTGGTATATGTTCGATAAATGTGCCAACCTTACACACCCCCTTAGCAGGAAACTGAACTGGATTAACCAGGGAATGCGCCAAACTTAAACATGCCATATGCACAACCTTACCTTATGTCCAGCAATGCTACCCTAATTTATGCCTAGAAGTGCACAAACCTGATCCTCCCATGCTGCACAACCTGCGTATATGTCCGAATGCGACAAACTTCCATCATGGCTACCCTTCGCACAAGCTGTAACCTGAATATGCCCGAGAGATGCTGACAAACTTTAAACCCGTCCTCCATGCAGCAACTGTAACTGGTATATGCCGAATGCGACAAACTTACATCTGCCCTCCCTTCATGCAGCACTGACAACTGGTATATGTCCCGGAAGATGCTGCAAACTTACATCATGCTCCTTCATGCAGCCAACTGAAACCTTATATCCGGGTTCTACAACTTCCTATACCTCCTTATCAGCCAACCTGAAAGTTATCCGAAAAGCCTGCCAAACTTACCAGCCCCCTTCATGCAGCCAACTGTAACCTGGTATTTCGAAATCTGACAACATTCCTCCCTTCATGCCCACCGTAACCGTAAATCCAAGAAGTGCTGAAAAGTACCACAAGCCCTCCTCATGCAGCCAACCTTGAACCGGTATATGTCCGGGAAATTTTGAAATTCTCAGCCCTCCCTCATGCGCCAACCTGACCGGTAATGTCCGAGGAATATGCTGAAACAAACTTACCATCATGCCCTCCCTTCACAGCCAACTGTAAACCGGTATATGTCGAGGAAACTGTACCACCCATCCGCCCTCCCTTCATGCAGCCAACCTTGTAACCTGGTATGTCCGAGGAATGCTGAAAAATACAACTTACCTCATCCACCCTTATGCAACCGAAAGACCTGAAAAGTAATATTTCCCGGAGTGCGACCAAACCTTATCATGCCAACTGATGCGCCAAACTGTCATCATGCCCCTTCATGCAGCCAACCTGTAACTGAAAACCAGAATGCCAACTTCATCACCCACCTTCAGCAGCCAACCTGAACGGTATATGTCCAGAAGTGCTGACAACACCACATGCACCTTCATGCAGCCGTAAACCGTATATGTCCGGAAGATGCTTAACTACCTCATGCCCTCCTTATCAGCCAACCGTAACCGGAAATTCGATATGACCTCTCTGCAGACACCTTAACCTGGTTATGCAGGAAGGCTGACCAACTTACATTGCCCCCTTCTGCAAACTTACCATCGTACCTCTTATGTCAGGAAGTTAAAAAAAACCAAGTGCCTCCCTTCATGCAGCCAACTTACCTGGTAATGCCGACGGTAATGCTGACAACTAAATTACCAACCTTCATCCGCCAACCTTAACCGGTATGTCGAGAAATGTGACAAATACCACATGCCTACTTATCACCACGTAACCTGATAAGTCCGAGAATGCTGGACAAATCCACATCACCTACCATCATGCCCACCCTAGCGCAACTCCAGCCTAATGCAAAACTCAAACCTTCCTCATGCGCCCACTTCACGCATGTCGGGGAAAAGCCGGAATTTGGGAAACCATCACCCCCTCTGCAGCCACCGTAACCGAATTCGGGAAGAGCTGCAAACTTACCATCATGCCCCCTTCTGCACAACCTGGTATATGTCCGAGGAAGATGCCTGACAACTTACACTGCCCTCCCTTCATGCAGCAACCTGTAACCTGGATAAGTCCGAGAAGTGCTGACAAACTTACCACATGCCCTCCCTTCATGCAGCCAACCTGTAACCTGGTATATGTCCGAGGAAGTGCGACAAACTACACATGCCCTCCTCATCAGCCAACCGTAACCTGTATGCCAGGAGATGCTGAAATTACCTCATGCCCCCTTCTCACAACCACCGGTATATTCCGAGGAAGCTGAAACTTACCTATCTCCCTATGCAGCTAACCTAACCGTATAGCCCGAATGCTGACAAACTTACCATTCATGAGATGCTGAAACTTAAAATGCCCTACCTATGCATCAACCTGTCCGGTAATGCGACGAACTTACCAAATTCCCATGCCCTCCATGCAGCAAACCAACCTGATATGTCGGGAATGCTGAAAACTACCATCATGCCCTCCCTTCAGCCAACCTGTAACCTGGTATATGTCCGAGGAAGTGGAAAATTACCACATGCCTCCCTTCATACCAACCTGTACCGGTATAGTCCGAGGAAATTAAAAAACTTACCATTATGCCCCCTTATGCATACCTTTAACTGGTAAACGAGGAAGATGCTGACAAACTTACCATGCCTCCCTTTATGCCCAACTGTAACTGGTTTCCAGGAAGATGCTGACAAACTTACCATCATGCCCTCCCTTCATGCAGCCAACCGTGTAACCGGTATAGTCGAGGAAGAGTGACAAACTTACCACATGCCTCCCTTCATGCAGCCAACCTGTAACCTGGTATATGTCCAGGAAGATTGCTGACAAAAATTACCATCATGCCCTCCCTTCATGCAGCCAACCTGTACCGGATATGCGAAACTACCCTTCCATCAGCCAACCTTACGGCCATCCGTAAGCGGATACCAGAATGCCCTCCTTACAACTTACCTGATGCCGACTCGACAATTACCAATGCCATATCCCTCCCTTTCCCAACCTGTAACCGGTATAGTCCGAGGAAGATGCTGACAAACTTCACAGCCTCCCTTCATGCAGCCAACCTGTAACCTGGTATATGTCCGAGGAAGATGCTGAAAACTTACCCCTCATGCCCTCCCTCATGCAGCCAACCTGTAACCTGGTATATGTCCGAGGAAGATGCTGACAAACTTACCATCATGCCCTCCCTTCATGCAGCCAACCTTTTAACCTGGTATATTCCGAGGAAGATGCTGACAAAATTACCATCATTTCCCTCCCCTTTATGCAGCCAACCGTAACCTGGTATATGTCCGAGGAAGATTTCTGAAAACTTCATCATGCCCTCCCTTCATGCAGGGCCAACCTGTTAAACCCGGTATATGTCCGAGGAAGGGTGCTGACAAATTACCATCATGCCCCCCTTATGCAGCCAACCTGAACCTGGTATATGCCCGAGGAAGATGCTGACAAACTTTCCATCATGCCCCCCCTTCTGCAGCCAACCTGTTTAAACCCGGTATAAGTCCGAGGAAGATGCTGACAAACTTACCCAAAGCCCTCCCTTATGCAGCCAACCTGTAACCGGGATATTCCGGGAAGATGCGACAACTTACCACATGCCCTCCCCTTTATGCAGCCAACCTGTAACCTGGTATATGTCCGAGGAAGATGCTGACAAATTACCACATGCCCTCCCTTATGCAGCCAACCTGTAAACCGGTATATGTCCGAGGAAGATGCGAAAACTTACCATCATGCCCTCCCCTTCTGCAGCCAACTGTTCCTGGTAAAATGTCCCCAGGAAGATGTGACAAACTTACCATCATGCCCTCCCTTCATGCAGCCAACCTGTAACCTGGTATATGTCCGAGGAAGTTGCTGACAAACTTACCATCATGCTCTCCCTTTTATGCAGCCAACCTGTAACCTGGTATATGTCCGAGGGAAAATGCTGACAAACACCATTATGCCCTCCCCCTTTTGCAGCCAACCTGTAACCTTTGGGATATTCCCAGGAAGATGCTGACAAAATTACCATCATGCCCTCCCTTCATGCAGCCACTGTAACCTGGTATATGTCGAAAAGTGCTGACAAACTTACACCATGCCCTACCTTCATGCAGCCAACCTGTAAACCCGGTATATGTCCGAGGAAGTTGCTGAAAACTTACCCCTGCCCTCCCTTTATGCAGCCAACCTGTAACCGGTATATGTCCGAGGAAGATGCTGAAAACTTACCACCATGCCCTCCTTTATGCAAACCAAACCCGTAACCGGTATAGGGCCCAGGAAGATGCTGACAAACTTACCACCCTGCCCTCCCTTATGCACCAACCTGTACCCCGGGGATATGTCCGAGGAAGATGCTGACAAACTTACCATCAAAGCCCCCCTTTATGCAGCCAACCTGAACCTGGTAATGTCCCAGGAAGATGCTGACAAAACTTACCCCCATGCCCTCCCTTCATGCAGCCAACCCGTAACCGGTATATGTCCGAGGAGATGCTGACAACTTACCACATGCCCCTCCCCTTTATGCAGCAACCTGTAACCTGGTATATGTCCGAGGAAGTTTCTGACAAACTTACCATATGCCCTCCCTTATGCAGCCAACCCGTAAACCCGGTATATGTCCGAGGAAGATCTGACAACTAAACCACATGCCCTCCCTTCATGCAGCCCAAACCCGTAACCGGTATATGTCCGAGGAAGATGCTGACAAACTACCATATGCCTCCCTTCATGCAGCAACCTTAACCTGTATATGTCCGGGAATGCTGAAAACTTACCAAGCCCTCCTCTGCACACTGTAACCTGGATATGCCAGGAATGCTGAAAACTTACATATGCCCTCCCTTTGCGCCCCTACCGGTATAGTCGAGGAAGATGCTGACAACTTACACATTGCCCTCCTTAGCAGCCAACCTGAACTGGTATATGCCGAGGAAGATGCGAAACTTACCTCTGCCCTCCTTATGCAGCAACCTTAACCGTAATGCGAGAAAGGGTGACAACTCCATCATGCCCTCCTTCATGCAGCAACTTACTGGTTAGTCCGAGGAAGTGGACAAACTTACCATCTCCCTCCCTTCATGCAGCACCGACTGTATATGTCCGAGAAATGCTGACAAACTTACCATCATGCCTCCCTCATCAGCCCGCCCCCCCCCCCTCCCCCCTCCCACCTGTACCTGTATATGTCGAGGAATGTGAAAACTTACCATCATGCCCTCCCTTCATGCACCCAAACCTGTAACTGGTATATGTCCGAGGAAGATGCTGACAAACTTACCATCATGCCCTCCCTTCATGCAGCCAAACCCTGTACACCCGGTATATGTCCGAGGAAGTTGCTGACAGATGCGAGTAGAAGATGTGATTATTATTTATTACCCCGCTGCTTGGAGCCACCTGCGCCCTGGCACTGATTGTTCACACCTGAGCTCTGATCGCGATAACGAGCCAAACAACAAGCTCATTCAACGAAACGTGACAGTTGGATACGAATAGAGATCGTTTCACGAACGTTCTTATTGAAATCAAATACAATGGTATCTGCCTATTCGCCCAATTATCACAGTTTTATAAAGTAGTCTTCTTTATAATCTTTAACACATACTTTGCAGAGTTTAAATCAGGATATTGAAGTACATTGGATCATGTAAACACATACGAAAAACTAGAAAAAGACAGCCAAGTCTTATACACACTCAAAAGCATTGATCTAAGAGTGGCCCAGCTTTACCCTTCTCTTCTACATACATAAATTCACTTCACCCGAGACTGCATCCTTGCAAAGCTTGTCAAAAATTGTTTTGAAAATATTTGTTGATATGTAATAGCCTAATAGGGCCTAGTTCGTGCAAATTTGCTGATAAATGTAGAATGGTACATAAGCTTGGCCATTCATAGATCTCAAAGCTTATGAGCGTGCCCATCTCAATATGAAATATTGAATTAAACTATTAAAGGTGCTGTTACCCTAAACAATTATTTTTACTACAATAATCTATAGCATAATACTTCACATTAAATGACCGTTTAAAAATTATATCTTGTAACTATGGTTTTACACGAATAAAAAAAAAAATGATCCAAAACTTTGCAAAAATGGGCGTTTTGAGAAATTTCTAAAATCGGTTTTAACCTGCTTCTTTTTTGTTCCACATAGATACTCGAGCATCGTTCCAATCTAAAATGCCCCTTTATAACATCATGTCTTGAAACTATGCACAAATATACACTCAAACACGCAAAAATATGCATTCCAAAATTACACCCTTTCTTGGTAATCAGTATATTTTGGCCGAACCACTTGCCCAAATTACAAAACAAGAGACAGAAGATTTACAGATTAGGTTGAAGTGTACGTCAATAATGGCCAATATATTTTTGGATTAAAATTCTCCAAGGTCACGGGTCACAAATATCATCCCCATGTTATTTCTTGTGGGAGATTTTGCCGATGGGACCTAGCTCAAAAATAAATTTCTAAATTCATAACTAGTTGGTAGTTAACCTGAATGAAATATATTTTTAAGTTAAGCGGGTTATTAACCCTTTAACCAAACTTATTGGATTTAATTTCTTTGATCATTCAAATGGTTCAATTTTGTAACTAAAACCGTTGAATTTAATTTATTTGACAATTATCAATTAACCTTTGTAAGGTGGCTTGGCAATCTTTTTACAAGTTTTTTATGTGAGGTTTGCATTACTTTTTATGTTCTGTTCCATAATGTATTATTATTTTTATTTATCGTCATAGAATAATTTAATGAAAGATGTTTTAATTTACGGAAATTCCCAAAAAAAACCAATGCAAGAATACAAAATAACTCGCCCTCCAACAGTTGCTAATTCGTACACATTGTAGAAAGTAGTTTCTATGGTTACATTAGACCCGTCACTATTTATAAAATATCGGTGTCGACGAGTCGTGCAGTCGACCGCAGATCAGCTTTGTCATATCTGCATATTTTTTGTAATCTACTCGCGACAAATTTACTAAATGTGTATGTATTTTTTTGGAACTTCATGTAAAGGGTGTTTAAAAAATAAAAAATAAACTTCGGAAATAATGAAAATTGATTTCATTTTTTAGGCACTAATATATATCTTTGGATTAGATGATTATGTAGACGATTTTCTCTACATTTATCACGGCACAACCGGCAGATTTAATTGCTTGCATGCAGATTTGAATGCAATCCACAAGAACATAACATTCACAGTTAAAGAGGACAAGGACGATAAACTTCCTTTCCTAGACTGCTAATCAAAGATTCCAGTACGAGTTTGGCCACGTGTGTGTACAGAAAACATACTGATCAGTACGTGATGGCTGATTAAAAAATCCGTTCCAGGTAAAAAAGGCGTGAACCGCGTGATGAAATGTCTATCTGTAAGAGCAACATCTCTTCACATGTTTTGTTGAACCAAGAACTGTCTATAAAAATATATATCTAAGTCATCTGGTTCACAAAATGATTACCCAACCACACAGAAGTTTGACAGACATAGCCAAGCAAATTCTAGTTCCTCCAAAGATCCTAAAAAAGTGTTCAACTTGTAAAAGGAAAATCAACGTTTGCTTTCTCCATTTGGTATACGAACCACTGAACCATGAACACACCCCGCTCCGGGAACTAATTCGTGGGGTGCTAAACATTTTCAGCACACTCCGTTGCGAAAAGCCCACAAGAAATAATAAATTGAAAATGGCTGAATAATATGTGTATGCCTATACCATTTAAATCAACGACAATGGCGTTTCTTCTCGTTTTTCTCAAATCTTGTTTCGAATGTGAGACGACTCACACGTCTGTGACACCACCCCCAAAGGGTTGCACCGAAATCCAAGAGTAAGCAAGGTTACACAAAATTTTTCTGGAGTATTCAATAGGTCTTGCAATATTTTCTCGTACTTCGTACGGACGTGATGTTCTATAATGGCGTGCCCATGAATGAAGTATGGTTTAATTGAGAGTTATGCGAATTTCTCATCTTTTTTTTAAAACTTTAAAAAAGAACCAAGTCAAATGCAGAAGGAAACATTAACTCGATCCTCCCAAATATACAATAAATAAATATTTGCAATATTTGTGTTAAGCAATAATTTAATTGACAGATATGACACCTTTTGTCTGCGAATAAAAATTCAGCCCAAATTTTTTTCTTTCTTTTCTATCTTTCTACCATACTGACTGCCCCGACTGTAAATAGCGTCACACCCCTATAGTCAAGTAACTTTTCTCGTTAAATGTGTGTATATGAGTGATCATACTTAAATTTGAATGCATTCTTATCTCTTCAATAGATGATGTGATTTTGTTGATGCACTAAGGCTATTTGAGACGATGAGTTGGTGATTGATGAGGGAAAAGGGACGATTTCAAAACCTAATCGTAATGCCACCGCAGAAGGCATCTCGACAATAGTGTCTTTCTCGGGCACATAGTTGTATGGCGAACCAATGACCTTTGAACTAGTCTTGCAATGTTTCTAATAGTCTATTAAACACTACGTAATGAAATGGAATTAAATCTCAACAATGCTGCACTGCACTGCATTCCTTTCGATAAAAAAGACTATTATAGGCACGGACGACCTTGCTGCTTTGGGCTTTAATTAAACATCCAATAATAATAAACACGGTTGGAATATCGATGGAGAATAGCTTTTTGCCATCTAATGGTCAATAACAATAATTTTACCGATAATAACTTTTATTGTTTTGATAGAAATTTTTGTCATACAAATTTGCACTGGTTGGGACTCGAGCCCAGATCCTTAGTCCTATAGGCTCTACATACTGATGCTCTTTCCATTTGATCTATGGGGGCCATGAGAAAACCTTTATTAAATTGCTATTTGTTGTGATTTCCATAGACCTAACATAATTCCACCAGAACTAAAGACTTGGTCATGTTGCGGGGTCACTGAAAGATGTTTAAAAAAACTTTTCAAATCACCATCATCATAATTCTCGATTTGGTTAGTCGAGCTCAATCTATTTGGCCTGTTCGGGCCGTATGAGCCCGGACAAACAGACAGACATTTAACAGCAATGCTCCGGCCAAGGCCCGATCGAGTATAGCGTTAGGAAATTAACCCATAATTTAGCAGGCTAATAGTTTACTCAATTTTTTGATTCACATTTCCAAAAAATGTATTGCACCAACCAAAAGTTTTTTGAGTGAGCTTTATGGAGGTTTATTTTTTCAAATTTGAATATACCTACCTACTCAAATTTGTAAAATTAAATTTTGTCAACGTGTACAGTAAATATGAGTTGTACATAAATAATTAGTGGAATTTCTTATATGAACGGCTAAAATTCGTAAGAAAACACGTATAAACCGCGTTGCAACAAATCACATTTTTTTAAACAAAATAAGCATTTTGTTATAGAAAATTTTAGATAGCCATTCGATTAGAAATAGATCATTTTGTAAATATCAATCATAAAAAAAAAAATTGAGAAAATATTGTGACCCCAGCAGGGGCGGCTCGTGAGTATTTTGTGGGGGTCACATAATTCGAAGTCATCTGCTGAACAAAGGGGCTGGGCGCAGCCCAGCGCCGGAGGCGAAAATTTTTTCAGACTTTAAAGGTCTGAAGGACCCGGAAACGACTTTAGAGTATATTTTTCGAATTTATTGGTTTGGGAAAAACTCCTCTATATGTAATTGGTTAATTATAGAAACCATCCAAAAATTTTTATTAATATATGGGTTGATTAAAATATTACATACCCGAATAATGTTCTCCATCTTCCGCACACGCGCCCAAAATCACATCGTATCGTTTTAAAAACTGTTTATTTTAGATCGCTAATTAACGAGTCATATTATGTATTTTCACTTTACGGCACTATAATAATTTTAACACTTTTCGCTCACTTGAAAACTGTGTTGATCTTTATTCACCAACCCTGTCGCGAACAATTCAGATACTGACAGTGACCGGAGTGTGGGGGTGATGATGCGCGAGCACAATACCAAGGCGTTTGAAAGAAGTAAAGGTTTTGACCTTGTGCATGCAAAACCAGCTATACCAACGTTGTATAACAAAAGACAACCCGAGGCTTGTTCTGCCGGCCTTTCCGTGTTAAACCACGTAAAAATGTGGCACACTCAGAGTGTCATCCAACGCGCACACTTACTGAGATGACTTTTGCCGATTGCCTTGCTCTGGCAGCCAAAATATCCATACAAACAATCCAACGATTTATGGGAATATACGAATTGGCTTCAACTTTAATTTGGAAATTTTTTCGCGCAAATTTTGGGGTGCACGTGCACCTTGCACCTATACACGAGCGCCCTGGACCCCAGAGTGAACAACCACTGCACACTAAAATTTCAGTTGCAGGTCTATTTGTATGAAACAGACATACCTCTAAAAAAATACACGAACGAGACATATTTACACTTAAATTTTCATAAAAATAAGCTACCAAACTTGATCGACGGTTAAATATTTTGAGATCAGCATAGTAAATGCCGTTGCGTTGGTGAAAGATAGACGTCGGCCGCGTTCAAGCGTCGACGCAAAACGCTCTTGTTCTTAGAAGTACCTAACAACATAATATTCTCAGAGTATTTGGGAAAATGATTTATGATACAATTTGCGCGCTTTGTGAGAGTATTCTCTCTAAGAATCACTCACACGTCAAAGTCATGAGAGCAACAATTCTGCCATCCAAATTTAAGGGAGTCGTGAACTACGCGGATACGAGTTTCAGAGAGTCGAGAAGTTAGCAGCTGTGTTTTTTTTTGAAACGGTTTTTTTTAAAATTGTTGCCTATTCACACGATGCGTTGATAATAATTTTAATCTATTGTGTGAGATATGATCCCGTACGCGTATTTATATTAAAAAAACATGAAAACTCGTATGACTCGTCAACAATTTTTTCGCAGATTTTCATACTGTATCTCACGTATAAAGGGCGTGCTCGGACGCTCCGACGCCTCTGCGACTAGCCATGCAGAAGTTTATACAAAACCTTTCCTACTGCTTAAAGGGTTTCACCGCTAAATTAAAAAAGATTCTTAAGGTTAATTGGTTCATTAAATTATGAATTGAGAAAGTAACAGATAAATTTGGTTAAACGTGATAATTTTTAGCTAGGTAGGTAGGTCCCATCGGCAAAAATCTCCATAAGAAATGACATAGGGACGATCTTTATTTCCCAGTGACCTGGAGGATTTTTATCCAAAAAAAGGCCATTATTGACGTATACTCAACAGTTTTTTTAAATCTGATATATTTTGTTTTGCAATTTGGGCAAGGTTTGGTCAAAACAATTTAAAATAATGATAACCAAGAAGGGGTGGATTTTGGAAGGCATATTTTTGCGTGCTTTAAAATTTTATATATATAATATATAATATATATATATATATATAATATATGTTTAACTTGGCTTTATTAATACTACTAATACTAATAATACTAGTTTATATTATATTTTTATGTTACTTATTTTACTTCACTAATTATTGTAAATTGCTATCTAGAATTTTGAATTATCGTATTATTTAAAAATCTTATTTCAAATGTATGATTTTTTTTTAATGTAAAATATTCCACAGTTAAGCTGGGCCTGTGCAGCTTGTGGATGGCCGAGCTTGTTTGGATAAAAAATGTATAAGAGATATGTATTTCAATTTAAAAAAAATTATAATTTATTATTATATTGTTATTATTATATTTATTATATTATTATTTTTATTATTATTATTATTATTATTTTTATTATTATTATTATTATTATTATTATTATTATTATTATATTTATTATTTAAAATTAAAATATTATTATTATTATTATTTTTATTTTTATATTATTATTATTATTTATTATTATTATTATTTTTTTTATTTTAAAAGTAAGTCAATGCTCGATAAAGGAGAATGATGGAAGATACGACTAAAGCTCACACTACTCAGATTCACCACCATTGTAAGATCCTCATTCACATACACACATTCACACACTTATTCAAAACAGAAGCTTTACATTTTTAAGGGGGGTTGACTTAATTAACAGTTTGAGGCAATTAGAATGAATTTTACAAATCAAATAAATAATTGGATGAGCGAAGCGAAGACCCAATTTTCCCTGACCCCCCAAAAAATTTGCTCCGGTGTTTGTTTTTGGGAGGGGGGAGGGGGGTTATGTTGTTGTCTTTTGTCTGTTTGTTCGCTCTCTACCGGGCAAACGGCATATGCGATCTTGATGGAAATTGGAGGAGAACGTTTTTGGTACAATCGAAGAATATTTCTCATAAATAAACGTACGTTTACGATTTTTTTTAAAGTTATTTAATTACCTTAAGTTATGACTTATTGGGTGAGCGTAGCGACGTAGCGAGCGAAGCGAAGATTCCATTTCACTACACTGGAGAAAAAAATCCGGAATGTTTTTTTTTTTTTTTTTTTATTTTTGTCTGTTTGTCCACACGATTCCGGCTAAAAACCCATACTCCGATTGCGATGAAATTTTATGGAGGCCTTCGAAATCTCTGACTTCGAACTGCCACGTTTTTGAGGCCCCAATCGAAATTTTTTTCTCGTGAAAATCGCAATTTTACGATTTTTTTCAATTTTAAAAAATTTCTTCGACTTATAACACCCACATGCTTTATCCGATTTTAATGATTTTTGCACAGAACATTTATTTTAAGAATTAAGATATTTTTGTGAAATTTTAGCGCAATTGAAAAAATATTTATCATAAAAATCGAAATTTTACAGGTTTTTTTTCTTTTTTAAAAAATTCCTTTGACTTATAACACCTACAGCTTTTTCGATTGTAATGATTTTTTCGCAGAACCTTTATTTTATGAATTAAAAATATTAGTGTAAAATTTGAGCGCAATCGAGAAATTATTTCTTATAAAATCGCAATTTTACGATTATTTTTTTAAAAATTACGATTAATTAAAAAAAATTAAAAAAATTAAGTTAATTTTTTAATTTAATTTAATTTAATTTAAAAAAAAATGTCAACTAAGTAATGATTTTGCCACAGAACAACAGAAAAATCGCATAACACATGGCAGCTCAATGCCCAATTACGCTCATCCAACAACGCGGCGGGACTTAACGTTTTTCCCAGTGTTTAAACAAAACCGCATTGGTTAATTGGGACAAGCGATGTACAAATTTGTAAGAGTTTCGTACCTCAAGTTATGACTTATGTTTGAACAAAACCGCATTGGTTAAATTTGGGGCAAGCGATGTCAAATTTGTAAGAGTTTCGTACCCCAAGTTATGACTTGTTTTTTGAACAAAACCGCATTGCCAGAAGAAACAGAGCCAGAATCCATAGAATAAAGCTTTTAATATAAGTTTTTTACGGTAAAAAAATACCAATTTAAGTAACATAGAAACTTTACACAATCACCTAAATGATAGCAGCAAAACAAAGCACTTGCAAAAGTAAAGATATCCCACGGCAAACTAAAAACTTAAATAAAAAGCTCTACATCAACGCCGGGACTTAACGTTTCCTGGTTATTTACATAAATTATTTTTTGTCTGCGTATACATTAATATTTCAGTCTAAAATTTTAAATATTTAAATTTTGTGACATAAACGCAAAATTCCTTCTCCTCCATCGTTTGTCTGTATGTGAGTGTATGTGTCGACAACTGTGCACGGAAATGTTTTCTTATGGAACGCAACAAGGTCAATCACGACGTAAGGAATTAAAGATGAAACACTCACCAGCATACACGTAATACCCTGTCACATTTGACACACTCTCCGAATTTGAAGAGTCTTGCAGCCAGCTGCCCTAAAACACACAATAAACTGGGCAAGTCACAAAATTATGCAATATTTGCTAGAGAAATAAAAAAGGCATTAATATATAGATAGTCGCAAATCGGCATGATACATTCCACAAAAGCGTGGCACTTTTTATATAAACTGCAAGTTGCAATTGACGCTGTATCAACATATTCAACTAGTACCAATATTAACAGTAAGATAGCAGCAGTATGGTTACCGATATATGTGGCTCAGTGTTTACTCAAAGGTTTCCTCAGTCAACTGTTGGGGTTGAGTCTAATAAAATATCCCATGGACCCATTAAAAAATGCTCTCTACAAAACAAACGGCCGGCTGCTCCGACCTTACTAAAATGTTCAGAAAACCTCGAGTCACCACCCCGAAATATATTTTTTACCACATAATTTAAAGCAAAATACTACACTGAAATGACCGTTTAAAAAATTAAATCTTATAACCCTGATTTTACACGATTTAAGTTTTTGATCCTGAAATATTGAAAAAAATTGGCATTTTGGGGAATTTCTTGAATCGGCTTTAACCTGCTTATTTTATTTTTTGGACCACATAGATACTAGCGTCGTACCAATATAAAATGGCTATTTATAACATCGTGCTTTGAAGCTGTGAACAAATATATATATATGGATATATGCCGCATAGCTCAGTTGGTAAGAGCATAGCCCGGTAAGCTAAGGTCCCGGGTTCAAACCCCGGTGTAGTCACTTTTTTAATTTCTGTCTAAAGTACTAACATAACAGCGTCATAGTCGCCTACTATAAAGCCAAGGTTAAACATCATATTTCCCAACTCTAGGGTTACAGAGGGTTTTTGTATTTCTCCAAGTTAATTTCATGTGTAGTCTAATAGGCAGTGCAATCTGCTCTACACACGTTATTGAAAATGTACAAAACAGATCAAAAATTAGAGTTTTAAATTGGTGGCCGCATAGCTCAGTTGGTAATAGCAAAGCTCGGTAAGCTAAGGTCCCGGGTTCAAACCCCGATGTAGTCACTTTTTAATTTCTGTATAAAGTACGGTACTAACATAACAGCGTCATAGTCGCCTACTATAAAGCCAAGGTTAAACAAATATATATATATATATATATTGAAGCACGCAAAAATATGCCTTCCAAAATCACACCCCTTCTTGGTTATCATTATATTATTGTTTTGACCCAACCACTTGCCCAAATTGCAAAACAAAATATATCAGATTTAAAAAAAAAAAACTGTTGAGTATACGTCAATAATGGCCCTTTTTTTGGATCAAAATCCTCCAAGGTCACTGGGCATAAAGATCGTCCCTATGTCATTTCTTATGGGAGATTTTTGCCGAAGGGACCTACCTACCTAGCTAAAAAATTATCACGTTTAACCCAATAATTTATCTGTTACTTTCTCAATTCATAACTTAATGAAAGCCTTAATGAAATCTTTTTTTAATTTAGCGGGTGAATACCCCTTTAAGCAGTAGGATAAAGGTTTTCGTATAAACTTCCTTGCATGTGCTGATGCTCTGCAGAGGGCGTCGGGAGCGTCACGACGCCACGCCCCATATACGTTGAGATACAGTATGAAAAACTGCGTAAAAAATATGTACTGACTGAGTCAAGTACTAATCCTGGGCAAAATAAGAATTTTTGGAGGAAAAAATTGCGATGACGCTGAATTTTTTTCAGAGACCTTCCTTAAAGGATACTTATCAACATACTAAAACTCCCCTGCAATCGGACTGGAGCTTTGGCCCCATATTGGAAAATGGCGGCCAAAAAGTGATTGTTATCGAATATCTCCAAATTTTTTTTGAGATAGACAAAATATCTCAATGGCAAAAATATTCCCCCTTTAATTCCCTACAAAACAGGGGTCTTCTATAGTTTTGGTTGGGGCAAAGGTTACGTCCAAAATCGTGGTTTATATGTTGCTCATTGAAGTACCAGCTAATTTCCAATTTTCACGCCCCGCATCAAAAAATGCCCGGTAAATCTGTAAGATATCGATTTAAATACAAATAAATTTTGTACGGGTTCATGAAAGCTTCCGTAGTATTTAAAAAATCAAGACTGCGAAATCGGATTTTGCATTTACCCGGAATTTGGGTTTTTCCATTGTTGGCATTTCCTCAAAAATGCCATATTTTACTGCTCATTATTAAGCACTAAATAGCATTGGAGGAAAAATTCTTTCTACCACATTGAAATGGACTTAATAATGATCCGATTACAACCAAAGTTTAAATCCAATATGGCTGCTAACTCCTAATATTCACAATATGAATACGTTTTCGTGCTGTTTTAAAACTCTTTTTGTTACATAATTCATTTTGATGTTGTGGATATTAGGAATTACAGCCATATTGAATTTAAACTTTGGTTGTAATCGGATCATTTTTGAGTCATTTCAATGTGTGTAGGAAGAATTTTTCCTCCGATGCTATTTAGTGCTTAATAATGGACAGTCAAAAAGCGCATTTTTGAGGAAATACCAACAATGGAAAAACCCAAATTCCGGGTAAATGCAAAATTTGATTTCGCAAACTGATTTTTTAAAATACTACGGAAGCTTTCATGAACCTCGTACAAAATCCTTTTGTATTTAAATCGATTTCTTACGGATTAACCGGGCATTGTTTGATGCTGGGCGTGAAATTTGGAAATAAGCTGGTACTCCAATGAGCAACATATAAATCCGATTTTTTTGACGGAACCTTTGCCCCTACCAAAAATATAGAAGACACCTGTTTTGTAGGGAATTAATGGGATATACTTTTGCCATTGAGATATTTTGTCTATCTCAAACCAATTTGGAGATATTCGATAACAAACACCTTTTGGCCGCCATTTTCCCAAAATGGCGGCCGAAGCTCCAGTCCGATTGTAGGGGAGTTTTGTATGTTAATAAGTATTATATAAGGAAGGTCTCTGCAAAAATTCAGCAACATCGCAATTTTTCCTCCAAACGTCAAAATACGATCTTATTTGACAGGATTATACGGAGATTTCATGATTTTTTTAAATATAAAATACGCGTACTGGATCATATTCTCACACACATAGATGAAATTTTTTATCAACGCGTTCGGTGAAATATGACAACAATTTTATAAACCGTTTCCAAAAAAACAAAACTTCTCGACTCTCTGAACTCGTATCCGCGCTAGTCTCAGCAAATCCTCTTAAAATTTGGAATGGCAGAAGTTGTTGCATCTCATGGCTTTGACTGGGAGTGATTTATTCATTTAGAGAGAAGAAACTCTCACAAAAGCGCGCAAATTGTATCATAAATCATTTTTCCCAAAAAATTTAAAAACCTTTTTGACGAATATTTTATGTTTGTATAGTAACTTTCTAGAGAGCC
>JAMZAV010007521.1:0-46656 GCA_024449915.1 Sweltsa coloradensis
CCCAGCGGCCCGCGAAAGTGGCTTCCCCCCTGGCAAACCCGGACTGGGGCCCCAAAGGCCATAAAATTGGATTTATCTTCTGGATTTATCAACTCAAGATTTAGGAGCGGACTCAGCACTTCCAGGGCCCTGTACTACAAGGGTTAGTGTTATTGTTTTACACGATTACCTATGGGCAAGGGCATTAGCGCCGTACCTGAAGCAACGGGCCGGGGAAGTGCTGATTAGCACCATATGTGCTCGTCTTAAATATTTGGAATTGTATATCTCGATGACTGGTACTGGCGGCCAAAGATGTGGAACCTACTACGCCGAGCCCATGCCTGGCTTCAACTTATGGGTTGTACCTTTAACAACCATAAGTCCGTGTTAATTCCCCAAACAGTGCTCCCCTCCTAGGTTTGGTAATCGATATTCCCCCATGGCACAGTCCAGGCCACTTTAGGCAGTCTTACTTAATCAGGGAGTGGTCCGCCATATTCCCACAAGCTCCCCAAAGGGGATTTGGAGCGAATAACCGGCTACGTAACGTGGTTAAGCTATAACCTCTGGTGGCCTATGTTTCTGGCCTATGGAATTCGCCTCCGTAATACTCATACCTAGAAGAATTTTTGCAAAACGCTGATCCCCACCTTCCGCGCCCAAGCGGGAACCTCCAGCTCGAATTCTATCTACTCCGACGCTACGCCAACCACCATGGCAGCCGTAAACGTGACGTTTTCGTACAGGCTGGGCACAACCATTTAGAACCAAGTCGAGATATCATACGCCGAAGGAAGGGCGGCCTTACTGGGCCATCAGTGGACCTTCGAAGAGGCAAATATGCCCTGCCACATCCACCTGAGAATCGACAATACATCAGCAGTGTTCTCCATCAGACGGGGAACCGGCACACTCTTCCAGACGAAACGGCACGCCAAACGCTGTGGGATATATTCAGGACGTTCCTGATTCAACCTACACCACGGAGTGGGTGCCCACAGCAGATATCTCGCAGACGGGCCTTCCCGATCGGTCTGGGACCGCGCCCATGAAGCTACGGCACGATCATTTTATGGACGACGCCCACACCATCACAATTGTAAACCCTAATGTAAACTTTGTAAACCTGTAACTAACAAATAAATAAATAAAGAGCTCGAAATTAGACCCCCTTCTCACCCTCGCTCGAGTCTGTCGACTGTGCCCTTCGTCCACCGAGCCTCGGGTATATAACCGGGTCTCCGTGGGCGGGGGGTACCAGTTGCAAACGGACTTGTGCGGGGGTGAAAAAAACAAAGAACAAAACAAACAAAAATTGATACAACCACCGAAGTCATGTAACTGCGAGCCAGAAAGATGATGGTTTTGTATAGTTAGTTTGTTTAATGTTTGTTTACGGGCACTGAAAACTCTAAGGATCAGTGCCCAGAAATTCCATAGAATGTAAACAATTAATCGAATGCTAAAGAATTTTCGAAAGCCTAAATTTCCCTTTTAACCAATTTTTTTTTTAAAACACGCTTCTTTTCGCACTAAATCATTTGTGATCGCAACTTTTTAAAATGGAAAACGTATTCAAAAAATAAACAAATAAAGATACAAAGAATTAATAATAGACCAGGAATTATTATTGTTTAAAAATTTCTTTTTGTGGAGACCAGAAAAAATAAATCATTTGAAATTAAGTGATAAAAAAGAATTCAATCTTAACAAAATTCATAAAAATTTCTCCCTAACAATTTCATAAAATTTAAAACAAAGGGGAGCACCACTTTTAAAAACATTCCCTAAAAATATTTAATATAATTTTTTAAATTTTTCATTAAATATTTTTTATGGATACCAAATTATTTTGACAATTTCATTAAAATTTTATTGATGATTAAATTATAAATAATAAAAAATAAATTATTTAAATTTTTTTAAAATTTTTTCAAAACCAAAACCCTTTAAAAAATTAAAACAACTATTACAAAATTATTGTGGTTTTGATAGTGATGTTTCGAATGTGGAGTTTTGTAAATTTTTCCCCAACTTTCACCGTTGGTTTTTTAAACTGCAGAGGATTGTTTTGGGTTTTTGAGTAGAAAAATTTTTTTAAGAATGGACCGTTCTGGTAAAAAATTTTTTTATACATTAATAAAATAATAATAATAGAGATTTAATTTTAAGTAAAAAAAATAATAATAAAAATTAATAATAAAAGACATTAAATTATCAGTGAAATTCCATATTGATAGATAATTGCTTCACATCGAAAAGTGGAAATGAAACTACATCAGCTTGTCGAATCCAAATAATCAATAAAAATAAATAAAATAGGAAAACATTTTTTCCAAAGAAAAAAAAATTTTAAAAAAATTTAAAAAGTTAAAACCTTAAAAAAATTTAAAGGAATTTAAAAAAACAAAAAAATTTTTTTTTTTTTTTTTTTTGGGTGTCAATTGGATTGAATAGAGTTTAAAAAGGGGAAAAAACTCCCCAGATACCCCAAAAAAATTTAAAGGGTTTTTCCAAAAAAGGGGGGAAAAATTGGGGGAAAATTTATTGTTTTAATTGAATTTAAATAAGATTTTTTCCCTTTAATTTAAAACCCCACCAAAAAATTTTTTAACCCAATTAAAATTTTAAACCCCCCCGTAAATACACCCTTTTTACCCCAAATTAAAAAAATTTAGAAAAGAATGCTGGAAACAAAATTTTATGGGGTAAAAAAAAAAACCAATTTTTAAATTTTAAAACAAGGCAAAAGGGGTTTTGTTAAACCGTTTAGTTGCCTAGGCAGTTTAAAAACCAAAATAAAAAACAACCCAACTGACTAATTTTGGAAAAAAAATTTTTCAGCAATAAATTTGGGTAACTTTGCCCCAATTCAAAACGTGGTTTTCATAGGCTAAATTTTAAAATAGTTTTTCCCTAGGAAAAAAGGGTTTTTGGGGAACCACCCTAAAAAAGTATTTCCCCTTTTTGGCCAAAATTTTTTAAAAATTTTTATAAAAGGTTATAAAAAAAACCCAAAACCAAAAAACCCCTTTTAAGGGGTAACAGGAAAATTTTTAAAATTTTCCCCCCAGAGGGAAAAAAATTTTAGAAAACCCCCAACAAAATTTGCAAGGTAACAAAAAAATTTTTAAAAAGGTTTTCTTCCCCGGGGGGGTTTTCCCCCTTCCTTTCCCCGGGACCCAATTTTTTCCCCCAAAATTTACAACATCAAAACACCCTTCAAAAGTTTTAAAGGGAAAAAGTTTTTAGTAATTTTTTTTCCCCCCTCTTTCCCTTTTTCTTCGCTTTTCCCAACCCCCCCCCCCCTTTTTTTTTTTTTTTCCCCTTTCTTTAAAATTTTTTCCAATGCGTTTTTAAAAAACTTTTTATTAGAACACTATTTTTTAATTTTTTTTTTTTTGTTTTTGTTCTCAATTAAAATGTTTTCAGTTTTGCGAAAATTTTAAAGGGGGGGTTTTACCCTGTCCCCGGGAAATTTTTTAAAAAAATTTTGTTTTGAACAAAAAAAACCCAAAATTTTTAATTTTTTAAAAAAAAAAATAAAATTTAAAAAAAATTTTTAAAAAAAAAATTTTTTTAAAAAAAAAAAATATAAAATTAAAATTTTTTAAAAAATTAAAAAATTTTTTTTTTAATTTGTCTAAAGATTTTTTCTTTTAATAAGCATAATTTTTTTTTTTGTTTTTCCTTTTTTAAATTGGGGACAACCCCCCTTTTAAAAAAAAATTTTTAAAACCTAAAAGTGAAGTGCCCAACCTTTATGAAACAAATTTTTTAAAAACGGGTTTTTTCTTCTCCCGCCGGGGGAAAAAATTTTACTGGGGGCCCCTTTTTACCCGGGGGGGGGGCCTTTTGGTTCTGGGGGAAAAAAAAGGGTTCCCCCGGAAACCCCTTTTGGGCCAGGGGTTGGAGGGGGGCCTTTTTCCCCCCCGGGCCCCCATGAGCCCGGGCCCTAAAAAAGGGGAAAGGTTTTTAAAAAAAGTGGTGTTCAATGGATTCTTAAGTTTTTGGGAAGGGGGGGGGAACCCCCCCTTTAAAAAACCCCCCCCCCAAAAAAAAAATTTTTTAGGTTTTTTTTTTTTGGGTCCGCAAAAAACCCAAAGGCAAAGCATGCATCTTTCCCCCTAGCCCCTGGGGTTGGCCCGGCCCGCCCTGAACCCCTTTTCCAAGCGGTTGATTCCCTGAATTTTCTTTGGATTTTTAAAAAGGGGGCCCCTTTTTTGGGGGGGGACCCCCAAAAATTTGGGAAAGGGATGGGGCACCCCCCGATTTATCTCTTCACTTGGGGCGTTACCAAAAATTTTTTCCGGGGGCAACCCCAATCGGGAATTTCTTAGGTTCTGGGTTTCCCCAAAAACAACAATTTCCCCAAAAAAATGCTAAAGTAAAAGTTATCTTAAAAATTTTCATTGGGTTTTTAAAATGACTCTTGTTTTGTTTTTTTAAATCTTTGGGTTGGGAATTTAAAAAATCTTTCGCCGAATATCAGGCGGACAAAGATATTTTTTTAAGAATGCCTTAACAAAATTTTCTTTTTTTTGAAAACTCAAAAAATATTTATCAGAATTTTAATTTTAAACCCAAAAAAATTGAAATAAAAAAGACAAAATAAAAGTAAGTTTTAAAAAATCCCCTTTCGGAGTAAGTGTAGTGTGAAATTTTTCTAATGGCCCTTTTTTTGTAACTTAATACCCATTCATAGGAAAACCCCAGACTAATACTACTTGCATCTTACTGGATTAGGGAAAAAATATTGTTTTAAATTTTTTGGCCTTCGAATTAAACAAAATTTTTGTAAGTATAACACTCAATTCACCCTTCTAATGAAAAAAGAATTTATCTAGTACAAATGGTCAATATCAAATAGTTTTTCAAATTGAATAGCTTAGATTGAAGGTAAATTTAAAGGATTTGCAATGTTTGGTTTGCCTAAATTTTATTTAAACGTTTTTGGGAAATTTTTAAAGTTCGGTTGGCCACCCATCAACCCCGGACCTTTCATTTCCTTCCTAGATAAAGTGACTTCGTTAATTCAAACAATTCCTTGGATAAGGATTTAAGGAACTTTTAAAACCCCCTTTAAGAATATTAAAGTCTATTTATAATTATATAAAAAAGAAACAAACACTTGCGGGAGTTACAACTAATTTAGTCCTGAAATTTAATTTTCGTTTTCCCCTTAAAGACTAAAGTCCAAAAAAATACATTTTATGCGCATTAACGACGTTTTAATATAAAAAAAAAATTTAACAAGTTTTATTTGCCAATTAATTTATTTACCAAATTTAAATGATTTCTTCAAAAAAAAAATAGATTCATGTCTAAAAACGCCAATATTCCATAAAATATAAAGTTTGATTTCTCAAAAGAATCCCAATCTAAGGTTCATGAAATAGTTTTAAGGAAAACCCTTCCCCTTTAAATTGTGTTGGAATTGCTTGTGGGTTTTTAAATAAAATAACTCTTAAAACATTTAAAATTTCCAGAAAATGTTAGAGTTTTTTTTTGGGTAAACAAATAAATAGTTATCCCCTAAAATCCATTTCATTTTTTAAAAATTCGAGGGATAAAATAACTCTTTTCGACAAAAAGGCAATATCGGGGCAAGGTGTATGCATTTATGTTAAATTTTCGGTTAATAAAACTTTAAAAAATTATATTTCAAATCTTACCAAACTGGATTTGATATATAGGCAAAGTTAAAAAATTTAAATGTTGACAAACCGGAATAAATGAGGTTTTGGGGGGTGCCCCTCTTTGTAACGTAAAATAAACAATTATATGACAATCCGGTTTAAAGTTAAAAGAAAACACAATTTAAATTTTTACTTTTTCCTACCATTTCAAACTTGTGTTCTAATTTTTTAAGCAAAAAAAAATCGGGAAACGTTTACCAAAATACAAATAAGATACCATTTTCAGAAATACGAGCATTATGTTATGTTTCTATATTCAATTATTTATTTTTTAGAAAAATAATAGGGACATCGTTTTCGGGGAATGTTACTTTGTTTTATAAGGCAATTTTTTGATATCTCGGGGAAACAGGTTTTCCTTTTCACCCCCTAAAAAATCCGGTGTTTTTTTTCTTTTTCTGAATTGGTCTAGCACGATTTCCTCTAAAAGTAACTCCATTTTATTTTAAATTTTATTATATTAAATTTTAATTAAATGTTTTTTTTAGGATAAAAAAAATTCCACTAAACTCGCATTTTTAAAGATTTTTTTGATTTTTAAAAATTTTCACTTATTACTCCCAATCTTTATTATTTTTAATATTTTCATGCCTTTTTTGGTTAGAACCCCGGGGAATTGTAGGAATGGAAAAGATGGCTCTGAAATCGAAAACGTTCAAAGTTATAAACATCTTTATATAAAGGCTAATTCTAACCGAATTGAAGTTTTCCGAACTTTAATTTGAATATATATTCCCTTAAATTTGCCAATTTAATAATATTCTTTTATAAACCTTTTTCATTTTTTCTTTTTAACTCCCTTTAAATTTTAAAAAATTATTCAATTAATTTTAAAATTTTTTTACAAAAATCTTCAAATTAGAAAGATTCCAAGAAACAGAACGCAATAAAACTGGTCAATATCACCCAAAAACCCCTTCCGTTGGGGGGTTTAAACCCTCCGGTGTTCGTCAGTTAGGCCTAGTGTTTCGGGTGGTTTATAAAAAACTAATTTGGCGCAGGGCCAGGCTGAAGCTTTAAGCCAATTGCTTGACTTTCACTAACCACCCATACCCCATGGGAAACCCCCGAGGGAAAAGGCCTTTGTGAGAATTTAAAGAAAGTTATTAAAAGTCCCTTTTTCGACAGGGTTTCCAAACAAATATGGTAAAAAAGCATGTAAAAAGGAAAATTTAAAAACCCGGGCTGACGGGCGACCCCTTTCCTATTAAAAAGACGCTAAATAACAAAACTAAGGGGCCCATAGAAAGCCATAGGAATTCCTTTTTTTTTTTAAAAAGCGAGTATTTGACGATTCAAGGAAACGTAAAGTTTTGAGCATTAGGAACTGTTTATTAAAGGGAAAATCCAAATTTTTAAATTACGGGCCCTTAAGCTTTTGTCGAATTATTTTCTTTGCAAAACCTTTTTATGGAGTTTCCGAAGCTCCACATCGACGATGAAAGACCCGTGGCCAGGAACCAAAAAACCAATACCATTTCCAACTCCTCAAGAAGTACCAAGCAATACCTACGAATTTTGTTTTCCAGAAAGGGCCCCATTTAATTTGAAGACTAACTTTGCAACTTGCAATTATGATTTCGTGTTTTTGAGGGACTTTCGATTCCGGGTCTGGAATCAATAGTAGTAGAATTAATAAAAGTCAAAAAATAGTTTTCCTAAGTAAAAAAAATTAAACTTCAGGTAAATATAATTGCTGAATCTGTAAAATATGACATTTTTTTCTTTTTTGGGTTTGGCCCCCTGAATTAATTCCAAATTTTTTTTGGGATAAACCAAGGGGGCTAAAAAAGGGTTAATGACCTGGTAAATTAAGGGATGACGGGCAATGGGTTGTCTGCAGTTTGCGTGGTTGTATCCCATCGCACGTGGGGCTTCCTTTTAGGCTTCGGGGCCGTCTCTCGTGGGGTTTTATAAGCCCGTGTTTTTGCGCCTGTAGGCATAGGACGTAAAATTGGCACTTTCCTACACCCCAAATTGATGCTAAGGAAGTTTAAAGGGGCTCCACCACATGGGTCACCCCATGGGGTGGACCCTTGATTTTTAAAAAGGCCCTATGGGGTTTTAAAAAACCAACGTGGGTTAGTTAAAGTCCTATTCCGAGCACTTGTTTTGGATTTTTCCCAAAACCAAATAGGGTTTTAAAAGAAGCCGTTTTGTTTGTGGGAAAAACAAAAGATTTAATAAAACAAACAGGATTTCGGGACCCCCTTTAAAAATTCCTAATTGTAAAAAGATCTGAAAAAAACGAAAATTTTAAAAGGGGGGCCCCCTTTTCTATATTAAAAAAGGGCCATAGAAAAAATTTTCCTTTTTGGGTGAAATTTTTTGGGAAAAATGCGAAGTCCCACAATTATGATAGAATCTGATTCAGAGAAGCAGTCAAATGAATTATTTTACCCAATCGTTTGGGGAGACTTGCCTTTTTTAAAGTGGAAGAACACCCCCCTTTTTTAAACACGTCAAAGGGGCCCGAATAAGTCTTTTGATTTTAAAGGGCTGAAAAAACTGTTTTGAGTTAAAACTGAACTTCTTCACAAGGCGCCCACTGATTTTAAAACCCGTCCAAAAAAAAGAAACCACAGCCAAGGGAAGAAAAAGGGCAAAACCAACCCCAAATTTATTTATTCTTACTTTTATACACCCCCTTTTCCCCCCAAATTTTAATCTATGTCGGGTTTACCAAAAAGCGAAGTGAGACCCTACATTCCGAAACCTTTTCGTGTTTCCGCTCCCAGGGGTTTGGGGACTTTCCCTAAAAAATTCTGCAAATGAAAAACCCCTCTGTGCGGGAATGCCCCCCGGGAAGCCATGAGTTGAGCAGTGCCGTTTTGAGGCCTGTGCATTAACTCCCCGAGGCCCACACCCTGCGTCACCCCCCGGTAAAATTTTAAAAATTTATGTAGGGGAAAGAAAAGGCTTTCAAGAACTTAGACCCCCAAAAAAAAATGTGCCCTTTCAAGAAGAAAGGGAAAAAGGGTTTACGAGAACTGCGCCCGGTTTTTTTAGTAAACCTTTTGCTGAATCTGTCAAGACCCAAGCCATCAGGTTCGACATTTTTTCAGAGTGCAAGGGGGTCCAAAAGAAATGGGAAGAGGGAAGAGTTTTAAAAAAAGGTCCCCCCCCCTGATAAAAAGTAAAAAGGAAAGAAACGTTTCATCCAAACGAATTAAAGTATGAATGAGCCCCGGGGTACTAAAAAAGAGTCTCAAAGAGAAAATAGACCGCCAACAAAAATTTTTGGAAAAACAAAAAAAAACGTACAACAACAAAAACGTCATGATAAAAAAAAAACTTGTATCAAAGTTTAGCCGAAATATTTCCCAAACCGAAAAAGGGCAAAAAAGGGTTAAAGATAATACAAAAAGGAATTCCAATAGAAAAGTGCGGCATTGTAAAACCCCCAAGTTCAAACGAAAAAATTTCACGCAAAAAAACTAAATAAAAACCACTAAAGTACTGAGTGAAAGATTTAAAACCAGAAGGGTTATCGGATTAAAAAAGGGTTTCCCCCAAAAAAGAAAGTGATGAGGCGGAAGGGGGTTTTAGCCCGTTTCTTCCAATGCTGATGAAGACATGGAAAGAGGTGGGATTTTGGAAGTCCGCTATTTGCTTCTACCTCTAAAAAAGGTCCGTTTACTGCTTTACCCTGGGGTTTGAAAATTTTTTAAATGAGGGAAGTAAAAAAGTAATTTTGATAGAAAGGGTTTTTTTAAAATTTTAAAATTTTTTGGCAAGTTCCCCCAAAAAATTGTTTGTAGTAGACAAATTATCAAATAGAAAATCGGGTTTAAAAAAAGGGGGAAAAATTTTGAAATTATATTATAAAAATTAACATGTATGACCGGTGGGGGCATTTTTTTAAATTTTCTTTTTCGTTTTTTTTCCCAAGGGGGTTTCGAAAAAAAAACTTTTTAAACCATACTCAAATTCGCCGGAAAAAATCAAAGGGGGTTTTGAAAATGAAAAATTTTGGGCATTTTAAGATAAAAAATTTGATTTAAATTTAAAAAAACATTTCCCCCCTTTTCCCCCCCCCCACCATTTCGCCCCAAGGAAAGCATGACAGTAAAGATATTTGAGGTAAATTTTCACTACTTATTTTTCTTTTTTAAATTTTTCTTTTGTTAATTACATGGGTTTTTTAACGATGAAAATGATAAATATCAAGGGATCAATTGTAATAATCCTATGAACTAAAAGAAAAAAAATTTATTGCCCCAAAAAAATAAAACATCCGAAAACAGGTTACTTTTTAAGTAAACTGGGATGCATGTAAGGGGTTTTTTTATGGGTTAGTTTTAAATAAATTTAATTTTTAAAAAGTTAAAAAAAAATTGAAAACAAACAGATAACTTTAAATTTTTAAAATTTAAAAATTTAGGTTGGGTTTTTGTGAAAAACGCACTCACCCTTTTTTCAAGGGAAAATGTGAGGGGGGTTTAGAAAAAAATACAAAAATTGTTTTAAATTTAAATTGTTAGTAATACGAATCCTTTTGGCATCGATTTAATTTGGATCCCTTTACCGTTTTTACTAGTGGTATGACCCGCTGCAAATAATGTCAAGTACAAAGCCGAGAATGTTTCCCATAAAAATCTTGGGGCAAAGTGACTAATAATTTAAAGTGTACGTACAAACCCTTTTGACGGAAAAAACAATTTTACTGTTTTATCGTTTTAAAAACGATTGGGGTAGGGAAAGCGAAGGTTCAGATTGGGGCCCAAAACCTAGCATTTCAGAGACGTCAAAAAACCTTAGGAGGTTGCCGGTTTTTGTCCCGACGGGAAAAGGGACCAAACATTTTTAACCCAAAAAAAGCCCAAAATATACCAGTCCCGGGTTTTTCAAACAATACCCTTCAACCGGAAAAAAAAAAAATATAAAATTAGGCCATATTTGATCACTGCAGCTGTGCAAAAATTTTGGGGAAAATTCGACCAATTGCTGGGACCCAGAAACTTTACTACATGAAGCCATTTTCCCAAAACCAAGGTTTTTTTAAAAAAAAAATTCATTTTCTCACCCTTGGAAATTTTAATGAAGAAAAAGTTCGTACTGTTGAAGACCAGGTGAAATTTGAAACATTAAAGGGGGTTTTTTTACTTGTGGTAAATAGGGGTTTTGGGGATTTAAACTTGGTTTTCCCCACACTGAAATTCCAGAAAAAACTTGGTTAAACTAAACTTTTTGAAGAACATGGGCCCCCGTCCATCATTCACATAAACCATACTCCAGCTGACATTTGGGGAGGGAAATGCAGGGCAGTATTTCTTTCTACAATGCGGACGAGACCACAACTGTTTGAGTTTACAACTGACCCGAGTAGGCTTAAAAATGCAACTGAGAAAATGATATTTTTCAAACCAAAACTTTGGGGAAAAAAACTTAAGTTTTTGTTTTAAAACCCTTTTCCTTTGTTTATAAAATTTAGGGGGATTCAGAAATTTTTTAGCCCCCTAAAAATCCCATTCTAGGGTTATTTCCCTTTTTACTTCAAAAAAATAAAAGACCCTACCTGTAGGAATTTAGACCTTTGGGGACGAGGGGGCCTTTTTTCCAACTCAAAATTGCATGTAGGTTTTGCCCTCTAGGGAAAAATAGATTTAAGGGGCCATAAAAAATTTTCCATATGTTTCAGATAATTTTTTGGGTTTAAAATTTTTTTTTACTTTTGTGTGCTGCCTTTTTGGGCCCAAATCAATCGAATTTCTTTTTTTTGGAGCTTCAAAAACCCCTACCCCGTCCCCATTTATGCACATTTCTTTTCAATGAGGGGTACTAATCTTTTAGAGTGGGGCCCCCTATTTAATTTTTTTGCGCCCTTTTACCCAAAAAAAAATAATACCTTTTTTTCAAAAATGTTAAAAAAAAAAAAAAAATTTTGGGAAAATTTAAAATTTGAAAAATAGAAATTTCTTTTATTTGGGACCATATGTTTTCAAGAGTATGAAACTAGAAATTTTTTGGGAAAGGGTTTTTAAAAGGGCCTTTCATTTTTTAAAAAAAAACTTTCTTTTGTCGAACGGTATTGATTTTTTTTAAGGGTCAGGGATTACTTTCGAAAAGGGAAATTTGAACATTAAAAGACAAAAAAGGATAAATGGTCCATTGCCCAACAATTTGTTGGAAAAAGTGAAAATACTTAAACCCCTTTAATTCTGTCAAATCCACCAACCCTACCATTATTACTTTCGATTCCCTTGGGCGTTAGATCATTTAAATTTTAAAAATTAAAAGTCGGGGGAGGGGGAATTTTCCCTTTTTATCTATTAAGTTTTCACGTTTGGGCCCTTTTAAAAAAAAATGAAAAAAAGTTTTATTTTTAAAAGTAATTGGGAAAACCAATTGACATGGGCTCTTATATTGTCTTACTATCAGACCGACTAGTGGAGTGTGATAGTGTAGAGACAAGGGAGGCAGTGTTGGCAGCCAGGGGAGTTCCAATTCGCGAGCGGCCGAAACCCAAGTATCTCATTCAAGACGCCAAAATTAGGACGGCAACTGCCCGGTTATTCCGACATAGGCCTTATTCAATTCGAGATTTCCTTAATCGCATGTCGCATGTGTACCACATGTGATTAAGGGACCTCGAAAGAGATTTAAGGAGGGTAAATCGGTTGGTTCCCGATGCCGTAAACGACGGTCCTGCCCCCCAACCCGGCATGGGAATAAACATGGCTGCGCCAGCTTCTGCTGGCGCTATTCCATGGCAGCCATGGGCTGAACCCCCCCACTTCCAGCCAACAATGGAGCAGCCTAACGTTGAGGTCGTCGTCAAGAGGTTGCTCCGTTTGTTGAGCAAGTCGAGGTGGTTGGTGGTGGCGGCAATGTTGCCGCTGGTCCATGGCTGCAGCCATGGGCTGAACCCCTCCACTTCCAGCCAGCAATGGAGCAGCCTGACGTTGAGGTCGTCGTCAATGAGGTTGCTAAAAAATAAATGGTGTTCACAGGCAGATTAGGTTGGAGATTAATGCTACCTTGAGGAGTTAACACTCACCACATCCCACGCAGCATGCACTGAGAGAACTGTAATGTTGATAAAACCATTAAATTTGAATAAACAAAGCTATGCGGTTATGCTGACTTTGGCATAATGTTTGTCTTAAACATAGCTTATTATTGATATAACCTATCCTTTTGCTAGCAATAGGTGACATTATGAGTTTGTTATGATAATTCATAACCTGTTAGTACAACATTACAGTTTTCTTAGTGTGTGCATTGATTGAAGGGGGCTTTGGTGTGGTATATGTTGCGGCCATCTACTGCCAGTGGAGGGAAGGCATAGACGACTACCTAGAGCTGGCAGGCATAATAATAATATTTATATAATCATAAGCAAATAGGCCAAGCAACGTTAAATATGCTAGTCTCTTCGTATATGAAAGCTTTTTCGTCAGCTAACGAAATTGATGTCACCAAGCGTATCGAACAGGGAGGGCTTGGCTGTATGTATTAAGGACCAACTATTTATACAAGTGGGAGACTTCTTCAGATTCGAAAAAGAAAAGTCACCCAGATCGGGCAACCAAAACAATTGACACAACTTGAAGAAAATCAAGTGGGCGATCAGTGCCAGTTAGGCCTTAACATGTTGGACAGGACAGATCCCCTAGTAACCGACGATGAAAAACTTAAACGGCGAAACCATCTACGATATAATTTAGAGAAGCAGCAAGTCGAAGCCACTGCAATTTGGGAACAATTGTACAATCAGGAGCTCCACCACAAAGTCCCGGTTCTGGCTCATCTCAAACGATCAACTCCGCCTGCGACAAGAACAACAGACCGACTGGGAGGCGAGACTGCTGCGAGTGAATATGGGTGTAAAATGTAGTTAAAAGGTGCGGGGCGGCGAGGTCATATCGATGTTGCACGTCAAGTGCATCCAAGTGTTCCAAAATCGCATTGAACTTAATCACTTAAGCTCCAAGAGATAGAATTTAGTGGAGTGATATTTGTATAAGTAACGAGGTTCATCATGACGATGAACAAAACCTTTCAATCCAGACAAAACAGACATTCTCTTAAAGCCTTTTGTTGTTGTTTTCCCTATGTATGATGACAAGGATAACCAATTAATAAAATAACAGACATTAACTGAACACATTCAGCAGAAACAGAAGCCAAAGCCATAAGCTGTGGAAGCCGAACAAGAGCAGAAAAAAGCACGGCACATAAACCGTGTCAACGCTCTAATCTCACACTGAACAGAACCTAGCACTTCAATTACATCAACTTCTCAGGCTGCACGGACGGAACAGACGTAGCACAACACTGAGATGACGAAGCAGGACAGAATAAAGAGAGAACTAAACCTTCCAGTCTGGACAGAACAGACAACCTTCTGAAGAGAACAAACATTAAACAGAATGACGTATAAGAACGAGGACACAGCAAAGACTTGAACGAACAACACACACAGCAGCAACAGAAGCTAGCTCCATGTACTGTGGAGGCCCAATGAGATCGTCGGGGAACCTTCCCTTTGACTACCTCCCTGACGGCGACGACAATGACAACAAGGACGGATGATGACACAGACAGAGACGACCACGACGTGGGGGAACCCCTGCCCTCCCCAACGCTTGTGGCTGGTTCTGACCAGCACAGGCCTGTCCACCCCTTGTCCCCCCGCGGCACCTCTTACGTCCCTCCCTTCGTCTCGATTAACTAAGTTGCATAAATATGAGACGTTAAGCAATATCCAATCAAAACCAGAGCAAAGAGCGCGGACAACACACGTCCGCCTGGGAATGCTTTTAGATCAGGCGTTACAACTAAATGGCAATCAACTTGTGTTTTATTACCAGCTTCTTTGGCACTTTGGTCGGCGACATCATTTCCTAAAATACCAGAATGACCAGGCACCCAACAAAAAACTATTGATTTTTGTTTTGCAGCAAGCTTCAACAATATTAGGTGTATTTTACTAATTAATGGGTGTGTAGTGTAAATTTGGCAAATAGCCTCTAGTGAACTTAAAGAATCAATGCACACTAAGAATTTGGAGCAACCTTAGCACCAGGGTGAACCTGGTCTGCATGGACTGGCGGAACACTCTAGAGCGACGGCAACTCAGAGATGGATCCGTTGGCGTTGTAAGTAGACTTCGTACAATCTTGTTCGGTACTTCATTTGAGAAGCAGAAACAGAATAAACACTGCGGGAAGTGACAATTATTTTAAAATATAATCCCTAACATGATGAACATTACGATCTAATTTGACTCTGTATGGCCGTCCTAATGCGAGTCTACGTAAAACTGGTAACTTGGATACGGCACTTTCTAGCCGTGTAGCCCACTACATGACACAATATGTCATTAGAAAATGTAATTATCTTGTAGTTTTAACGGTCTTGATAATATTTTTGTATATTTTATAGTTTTTGTTCTATTAAAATGCTTAATATGTTGCGTTATTTAAATCAATAATCCCTCTTCCCCCACGTAACCTAGACAAATGTCGTCTGTTCAACCGCTGCTCTAAGGTGATGAAGTCGGTAATTCTGTTCGAAGGGTTCTTATTTTTCGATTAATTGCTTTTACTCAGTTTGTGTCCAGTTTAAAATACCGAAAGAATACATTAAAACCGGTACCGCGTAAGTATTAGTTGCCTTCACTTTATTTTTTCCGTGTAAATTTGATGTCTGTATTTCTTTCACTCTCTCCACAAAAGTATCTGTAAGCTTGTTCTTTGCTTCCGCCTGATGAATCTGTTAAGATTGAATGAAACCCAAGGTATTTACACAACTCACCTTCTTCCATTCCTTCAATAACAATTTCACCCGATAGTTGAACACCATGTGAAGCTTGAACTTTGCCCTTATTGCCACATAATATTTTACACTTTTCTAATCCAAATTCCATTTGAATATCTTGGCTAAACGAATGTGTGATTTGTAAGAGATGATTGAGTTGTGCATCTGTAATCGCACATAGTTTGATATGATCTATGTACATTAAATGAGACAGCACAAAAAGTGTATTAGCACTTTCTTTGATTTTGAATCCATATTTTGATTTATTAAGCAAGTTTGATAATGGATTTAACGCCATACAGAACCAGAGTGGGCTTAATGAGTCACCTTGAAATATTCCACGTGCAATTTTTAATTCATCACTTGACAAAGTTTTCTCTGGCAATTTTATTTTTAAAGTTGTTCTCCATGACTTGTGTTCATAGCATTCTTCAAAAACTTTATTCATATTGGATCTATTTATATATTTCTAGTACATAGCATAAGTAGTAACGTACAGAACCTGCTGATATGATAAATAAGACGCACCAATATCTAATATTGGATGTTCTATATTTCATTTAAGTACCCGCCATTCATTCTTTCACTGTCAACTAAGCAAGGGATTATTTAATAGACAAGCAAATGATTCCGTTCACTGGCCGCTGCAATCTACGTCAGTACGTAAAGACAAACCAAGGCCTGATGGTCTAAATTTATTTATTTATTGGATATTGCTTAACGTCTCATATTTATGCAACTTGGCTAGTCGAGACGAAGGGAGGGACGTAAGGGATGACGCGCGGGTCAAGGGGTGGACAGGCCTGTGCTGGTCAGAACCAGCCACAAGCGTATGGGGGGGCAGGGGTTCCCCCACGTCGTGGTCGTCTCCGTCTGTGTCATCATCCATCCGCGTTGTCATTGTCTTCGCCGTCGGGGAGGTAGTCTTGGTCTTACGTCAAGTATCATATTTATTTAGCAATCACAAAATTTGATGGGCACTGATAACTTTACTGTTAAGTGCCCTAAAAACCCTAATAACTAACTAACAACAAATACAAAATAAAATAAATGAAAATTAAAAAGTTATAAAATTTTAATTGAAATGGTATGTTCCAAGAAGCCCGGAAGGCAAGTCTACTTGTCCAACACTTTTTTTTCTTTGGAGGGGGGGGGGGGGGGAATAGTTACTCCTACATACTATATACAAAAATGAAGGTGGTAACTACATTATTTTGAACCCTACAACAAAAAACACTTTCCGAAAACCAACTCCTAAGGCTGGACGGACGGAACAGATGGAGCAACACTGAGATGACGGACCACTTCCCTGACAAGCAGGGCAGAACAAAGATTTTTGATTGGACATTGCTTAACGTCTCTTATTAATGCAACTTGCAATTATAATTGCAACTAAACCTTCCATTTCTGGACAGAACAGACCACCTCCTGAAGTCCACAAACATTAAACACAATGATCCGAGGACACAACAGCCAAGACTTGCTCGAACAACACACTCGGCTGTAATAGAAGCAAGTTCCCTGTAGAGGCACTGTAAGAAGAGAACGAAGAGCCTGCACAAAACACGTCCGCCTGCGACAAGAACAACAGACCGACTGCGATGCGAGGCTCTGCCGCTCTCTGCATGTAGCTGCAGGTGGTTGTGAAAAGGTGCGGGGCGGCGAGGTCATATCGACGCTACACGTGAAGTGCAATGGAGGTTTAAAATCGAATAATGGCAGCACCACATGGGCTTCATGGTGTGTAATTAATTGGTTGAGTTATTTTATTAATGTGCATTAAGCGTCATCGTGCACATAATATAATGTTTGTTGTTATTGATTATAATTTGGTGCATTGATATGTTAGTAGATTAGTAGAGTTTTACGCAGGGTAAAATTGATCAAATCAAATATTTCAAAAATGATCCAAATGACATTGAGGGTATGATCAATGCTTTGTGTCAATAAATTATGTGTGACAATGAAGTGACTCCTTGTATTGTCGAGGGCACAACAAGACCAGACCGAAGAGCGGAGACAAAACACGTCCGCGTGAGACAACAAGAACATACCGACTGCTAGGCAGTAGGCCAAGGCTGGCTGTACCAGCGTTGTGAGAGTGCAGGTGGTAGTCAAAAGGTGCGGGGCGGCGAGGTCATATCGATGCAGCACGTTAAGTGCATTTATTTAAAAGTAAAGTAAAGATTTGTGTATGGACTTCTCATCATGATATAGCAATAAAAATTATAAATAAATAAACCAAATTAGGTGTCACAAAGAACCATCTGAAATAATATTTTATTTTCTACAATGGCAGAAGGATCCATTCGAGTATTTTTAATTAATTAAGCTAAATCCCAAAACGAAATAATTTGGAAATCGTTTGTAACATATATAAATGACTTGTGTGCAGATCACAATAAAAAATAGTATTACGTATTCTGAATCGAAATGTATTTTTTACCCATACTTGAATGCTTTAATCTACCTTCCTGATAGATTTAAGTTAGTTAGTTATTAGGGTTTAAGGGCACACATTACTAAGGTTATTAGTGCTCGTGTTCTCTTTTAGAGTGATGTGCTATTTTTTTAATTCTATTATACAGCTTTGTTGATTTCAGATATTATCCGAAATCAACCCTGACACGAGAGAGGCTAATGCGACTTATCTCCTTGAGGGCCTAGAAAATAATCAAGCAGAAATGGGGGCAGCCCTATAGGGCATAAAATGGGCTTGCGATGAAGCCGAGGGACCCATCCATGTGATCATCATAAGTGATAACAACAGCGTGGTCTGGAGCCTCCCGAAAGAAAAAGGACGAACCTTTCGCAACGCCGCCCATAGACGTTTCTCTGGGCGATTTTTCGTCAACATCCCGACTGCACATGGGACACTTTGTGGGTTCCGACGGACCAAAACCCAGCAGACAAGCCATCTCGCCTAGTACTAAATAATATTCACAGAGCAGCCTACCGGGACGCCAACGTCCACCCCCGACAGGACTGGTTCCGGTAAATTGTTTGACCGGATGCACTACGGTGCGGCCAGCCTGTTGGGTAACTAATGTATAACCTTGCAATGTCTTTAAATTTAAATAAAAAGTAAAGTCGCCGTAATTAGGCGCCACTTCCTCCGCCTCGTGGCGGGGAAGCCGCAGAAATTTAAGAGATATTTTTCAACAAACCGTACTTCTACCAACGTTGAGAAGAGATACAAAACGATTTTTAAGAGGAAGGTTAAATTGGATATTGCTTAACGTCTCATATTTATGCAACTTGGCTAATCGAGTCGAAGGGAGGGACGTTAGGAATGACGTGGGGGACAAGGGGTGGACAGGCTTGTGCTGGTCAGAACCAGCCACAAGCGTATGGGGAGGGCACGGTTCCCCCACGTCGTGGTCGTCTCGGTATGTGTCATCATCCGTCCGTGTTGTTATTGTTGTCGCCGTCGGGGAGGTAGTCAAAGGGAAGGGGAAAGCCCGACGACGACCCAGAGCTCGCCATCTAGTTTTGGGGAGAAAACTCCCCTAATCACGAGCCAAACCACGAGAAGGTTGCGAGTTGGAATTTGATGCCCAGGAAGTTTAAATCTGTGAGAAAAATGGGACCTCAGGGCAATGTTCAAATCCATGAGCCTAATAGTGATATGTACAATACTAGAAAAGATAATGCTCTTGCAAGCACGGCGTCAAATAATTGCAAATGAAAATTCAACTCATGTCTGCAAAGTAATATCACGTAATTCATTTAAGGAGGTGTGTATAAATTTAGACTAACTCCATCAGAAATTATGACTGAAATGTTTAACATGAATAAGGATTATTTACTGGAAATCGAAACACATAATACGGTGCCGTACATGAAAGCCACGACATATTATTATACAAACCCTTAACGTTTATGTCTCATATAACAATGAAATTGGAATCATATGAAAATAGAAGTTATCTTGCTAGACTTATCACAAAATGTGGGGACTCAACTACACAGTACGAACTAACTTAGTAACTAGTAATTTAGTAACTTTTTAAATTTAATCACAGTTCTTGTACCCGAGCTGTTAATGAAAATATGCATGGACTTATTCGGATGTAATTATGATCAGGTAATGGAGATGTGATTCACTGGTGGACTGGGAATTAATGGCAATCACTAATGCAAGAAAGCGAAACTGTACCCAAAGGTTACTTGAAATCGACGCATCACAGCAACAGCTACAAATATTAACGGCTCAGATGACAAAAGACAAAGCAGTAATGCATGAATATCATAAATTAAATAAGGAATGCGTACGACACAATAAAGTACTCGAAGATCATAAAACAAACAAGTCAAAATTCAATAACTGTGCTGTATTTAAAGACGGTCAATACTCGGATCAATATATTACTATCAAAGGTTTCAAAAAATGCCGACGGCGTGTCGTGCTATGCCAATACAGCCCTTCAGGCATTGCTTCACTCTAAGATACTCATGGAAAGGTTTCCTGTAAAAAAGTATAAAAACGCCTTCAATGCATTATCAGTTGATTACATAGGCAACAGCAAAGCGTTCCTAGTCTAGACTGCTGTGCGCAAGTTTGTTTGCGGTGTCTTTCCAGTTGGTGTTGATGAAATTATGTGCTCTATGTGATAAATCTCCAGCATTGAGAGAGACAAAAGGTTTCTTAAGAAGTGTTACTCAATAATGTACCAACTGTTTGCATGAAACAGAGGAAATTAAGGAAGATAGCATGTTCGTAATTCCTTCTCTAACGAGAGGTTCCGTGGAATCAACATTTATGGAGAAATTAGTGTCATCAATATTACCAGAATAGAAATGTGACTCTCGTAAAGCGGTCGGCACATACCAAGAGAGAACCGAGATTCATGGCTCATATCTACTTGTTACACACATTAATTTTTTTGACAATCACCTATTAGCAGACCAGCAATGGGTGACGTGGTTAGGAAAACAACGTGGCTTTTAAAGTTATTCTACCGATAAAAGAATTGATTTCCGGACTATGTAAATATCACACAGACAGACAGACGGACAGTCAACTGTCGGCACTATTGTAATTTGTAACTCATAAAGCAATAAAAACGCAACGATCATGGAAGAATAGTAATGTTTGGCTAGGTGACCGCAAATCAAACTCGAGTGAATGGCAGGAATTTTTTTACACAACAAACAAAATGCGGAAAATACCACAGACCTGGCCTCAGGAGACGAAAAGGACGATTCCGCTCCTCGACAGAAGAGGCAACTAAGAAAAAAATATAACAACAAGCGATTTGGCTCACCACTCAAACTTCGCAAAAGAACTACAACAAACCAGTAAGTATACACAACCTAGGGCCCAGATCTCGGGGCTCAGGCCGTAATTTATTTATTTATTAATTTTACATATGGTAGGCCTCCTGCATTCCTGGAGTAAGGCGTTGGGCAGACCTTTCGATAAGATTTCACTCATCATCTTCAGGGCCAATACAACTTTAAATATGAAAAACAAATCTAAAACAAAGTCAACAAATCCACAAAGAAATCACAATTAAAAAAGTCATTGCAAAGCTTGCTGTTGCAAGAAAAAAGAAAGTCACTAAAAGTCCGTCTTTACGTTTTTTTGTCATGGATCTTGGCACTCTTGACAGTAGTATTAACTTGTGGATCATTTGTAGGTATTAACTGGGGGGTTGGTTGTTGGTCTGTACGTTTCACAGTCAGCCAATGAGACTGTACATGGATCCCTGAACTTGCGGGGTTCCATGTTACTGGTAAATGTTGGCTATCTTGCTGTTGAGTGGACAAAACCTTCCAGTCTAGACAGAACAGACTATTACCTGAATGTCCAACAGAACGTTGCGATGACGTAACAGCAAGACTCACTCCAATACATTCAGCAGTGACGGAAGATAACTCCTTGTACAGTGGAGGCCCAACAAGAACAGAGCGAAGAGTGGAGACAAATAGTCAGGTGGGTACAAGGAAAATAGTGCAAAAACGTGGCTATTTGTGATACAAGCAAGCCGTTTTGCACACGTGTTTTATTTGTAAATTAAATCATTTTTTTCCGCAGTTCATTGTTTGCAGATGATGTGGGGGGCGTGTGGGGGGTAAATTCAAAAAGAGGGTGTAACATTTTTTTAAAATAAATTAGTGGTCTATTTTTACGGTTCGAATGTCATTTTCACATATTTTTGGGACGACAAATCGAATAAAAAACATTTCAAATTCCTAAGTGCAACCATTTGGGTTCCATGGGCGCCATATTGGAAATTGCCCCCAAATACAACGTTGATGCCCAAAGCATGTAAATGTGGCATGCTTGGTATCAATTTCCCCTAAATCGTACTCCCCGAACACGCGGGTAACACTAAAATTGTGGAAAGAACAAACGAAACTCTCAGAACCCCGCCATTTTGTTTATTGCAGGTACCGGTATAGGCACCAATTTGATCCTAAGCATGTAAATATGGCATGCTTGGTATCAATTTCCACTAAATCGTTCTCCCTTAACACATTAACACATTAAAATTGTGATAAAACAAACACAATTCTCAGAATCCCGCCATTTTGATTATTGGGGGTACCGGGTGGCACCAATTTGTGAGGTGAATAGACGCAAATGCATGTTTGGTGTCATTTTCGTGTATTTTTCGGTCAAGGATAATAAATTTTGTGTCGAAAAATGTATAATAGGTAAGATAATCGACCATTTTTTAAAATAATTCATCAATATTGTGGCTTATTTGTTAAGTGTCTACAATGTGAACAACATGAATAGTACATTAAAAAAGCCCATGCACTTAACATCAGACGAGCCAAACGACAACATCATGATCAGGTTATATCTTCGACAAATAACATATCGATGGCTACTTGGCAGATTATCAATGCTCAAACTAAGGCACCTAGTCCCACAAATCAACTCACGATCAACATGAGCGGAATTACAAACTATGTCCCGAAAGTAATATCAAATCATCTCAACGAGTTTTTTTATCAAGGCTGGTGTATAAACAGCCGACCTCGAACACAATTATCTGGTGCCATCGAGGATAAGCAGGAAATTTACTCAATTTTTCTACATCCAACCATCCATCTTTAAGAAGCCGATATCATCAAATCAAGTACTGAATAACAAACTTTCAGCAGGCCTAGACAATGTTCCTGGATCTGTGCTTACAAAAGTGGCAGCATCATCCCTCACACACTAGCATTTATCATAAATTCCTCCTTTTGCACAGGGACCTTCCCCTCCAAACTCAAAAGTGGCCAAAGTTATACCCCTCAACAAGCAAACAACTGAGATCCTAACACTTATAGACCAATTTCCTAACCTCCTTATTTTCGTAAGTCTTCGAAAAAATCATGTACACCTGTCTGGCATCCATCCTCTCTAAACAAAATATTTTCGAAGCAATCAACACGGTTTACAGAAGGGCAAATCCACCATAACTGCCATCTTCTCATTCCTGTCTGCTCTATACAAGGCACTCGGATCATGTGACCTGGCTATTGATATATTTCATACGACTTGAGTAAGGCGTTTGATACAATTGATTATGTTGTACTTCTCAAAACTGGAATCTCTAGGCACAACAGGTATAGCCAATATATGGATTGCATCATTATTATATCAGACTGTAGGTCCAGGAACTTATCAATATCGACAAAAATGATACAATTACTAAATTCCACTAATATCCCTTAAGCTCTATATGTGTAGTTGATTAAAAACTGTATTTTCGACTTCATCAGGAGATGCTATGGCTCTAAACGCATCTACTGTCTTCTCGTTTCTAAACGCGTTACTGGCTGTGCGTTTTCCCTTCGAAGCAAAATACGACACTGTGTCACTGCCTATAAAACAATTGTGAAAGCCCCCTAAGGGCACCTTATTTAGCCCTGAAATGGTATGTACAGCTATGTGGTGATGATGAGGGCCTACCTGATTCTAAACTTAAAACAATAAAAACAGCATAGACCCTTGTTCGGGAGGTCCTGACGATGAACGCCTTGTTCTCGTGGTGAGTCGCGAATCGCATTCTTGACACTGTTTGGAGAGTAAATGTCCCAAGCTATGTCTAGCCGTCTTGCTCCAAGATTCTCAGCTGTTTGTCGAAGATAGGAGCTCAGTTGATGACTGGCATAGTCAATGAATGTAAAACTACCAGCACGTGGCTTTTGATAATGGGACCCGTGCTGCCGCGTGTACTGCATGTAGGCCTAGCTGAAAAAGCTCATTTGGAGCGAATTATTTCAAGTATCTCAACTAAATGAGATTTCCCTCCAACATTCGTTTCACCATTGAGACAAATAGAAGAAGGGCAAAGATCATTTTCATATTCAAAGAACGTCTATTTGAATATCACGGGACATAACAATAATAAAAAGTCTTCAGCTCAATTGTAGTGGCTCCCGCAACACTTTAACCTTCTTGCCTTGGATTGGGTTCTTTTTAGACACAACATATGGGTCTGACATCTTTGGATAGGATCGAAAAAGGAGTTTTACTTCACCTGGAGCCTCTCTATGACAAAGTCCTTGAACTATACTTTGCCCTTTTCCTCAGCGCCGTAAAGTTTGGCGACGCTTTCGTCCACCATGACTTGTCGCTACTAGTTTCATAAGTTACATGCACTTGTGCAAAGAAAGATGATCACATTGCAAGAAACTGTCCTTTAATGCAGCACATTTTTTCATTAAAGTATGATGGAAGCTTGAATATTGTTCGTGGAGTGTGTCAACTGACAGTGCCATCGTCAGTATCATCTTCAAAATCAGAGAGCAGCCTGATCACTTCAGGGCCACCTACTGTCCAGCGTCGAAGAGATGCAGGATTTTGAGTATGTCCAAAAGCATCACCTTTTGCTTTTACTTCGGTGTTATTTTATTCGTGACCTTGATGTGATCGTGCAAGATTGTGAGACGCGTCGGTGCTGTTGCCGGAAAACGATTTGTGATGACACTCAATTGCAAGAATTGCAAAGATTAAGATTGCAGCAATAAGAGTTACCCAAATTTGATTATTGACTGGTGAGAAGTGAAACACATTTTCATACTCATACAATACCTTTTTTCATTTCAGCTCGAAGCCTAATGGTTTTGGTATTACCGAGGTTGAGGATTGTATTGTATTGAATTGAATTGTTTTATTTAAGTTAAGAGCTCTTTTGATCAGATACATAATATTGAACAGTATTTTTAATTACTAAAAATTATTATACTCCATCAATAGACACACAAACTTACTTGACGAGCTACAAGACACCTGCAATGATTATAAGAATTGAACATACATGATTATTTAATGAATTTCCTAGCAACGAGTATTAGTAACTAGCAAATGGTGTTTGAGTGTAAAATGTATGTGGATGTTGTTCACATTTTATAGACACTTCACAAAATAAGCACACAATATTGACAAATTATAGAAAATAGACGATGATCTTACCTCTTATACATTTTTCAACACGAAATTCATAATCCTTGACCAGAAAATACACGAAAATGACGTCAAACATGCATATGTGTCAATTCACCTCACAAATTGGTGCCTACCGGGAACCGCACAATAACCAAAATGGGGGTTCTGAGAGTTTCGTTTGTTCTATCACAATTTTAGTGTTACCCGCGTGTTCGGGGAGTACGATTTAGTGGAAATTGCAAGCCACATTTACGTGCTTTGGGTATCAACGTTGTACTTGGGGGGAATTTCCAATATGGCGCCCATGGAACCCAAATGGTTGGACTTAGGAATTTGAAATGTTTTTTTATTCGATTTGTCGTCCCAAAAATATGTGAAAATGACATTCGAACCGTAAAAATAGACTACTAATTTATTTAAAAAAATTGCTATACCCCCTTTTTGAATTTACCCCCCACACGCCCCCCACATCACCTGCAAACAATGAACTGCGGAAAAAAAATGATTTAATTTACAAATAAAACACGTGTGCAAAACGGCTTGCTTGTATCACAAATAGCCACGTTTTTTACTCCTACCCACCGGACTAAAAAACACGTCCACCTGAGACAAGAACAACAGTCCGAATGCGAGGCGAGGCTGCGCTGCGCCTGTAGGTGAACGTGGCAGTCAAAAGGTGCGGGGCGGCGAGGTCATATCGATGCTGCCCGTTAAGTGCATTGATTTTTTCAAAAACGCATGGATGACAGTAGCACAGCAATATCGAGACAACAAGCACTTGACTGACGAGCAATACAGAAAAGGGACTTTAAAAAGACTCCAAGTCTAGACAGAATAGACATCCTCGTAATGGTAACACACACAAAACAAAACACGTGTGCACAAACAAGTGTTCTCTACGGTTTAAAATAACACTTATTTTTCAATCCGTCATTTTGACAGATAAGACAATAGACTGCTACTAAATGCAACTAAATATAAAAAAAATTAATTAAATATTAACAGCAATCTATGACATTGTTCAACAAGACAGTAAGCTAGAACGAACGATGATCATGACATTGTCATCCGATTAGCCAAGGATACTTCAAGTGAGGAATTAATAACGAATGAATAATGAAATTAATGAATCAAATATAAAAAAAGTGGCGGGGGGGGGAAAAATGTAAAGAACAATTATTTTGAAAATAACAATATTTTGGTGATTTTTGTGAAGAAGACTTGGTGTCTCCAAGTAAAGTTGGAAAAGTTGAATGGTGGCTAACAGTAAATTCATAAAACAGAAAAAAGCAGTGAAATCACATTTGCAAAAGAAAAGACGCCTGGAGAAAAGAGTTTCTAATCTTGGGACTATCTCAGAAGAGTTGCCAAATATTTCTATAATGTAATTTACAAAAAAAGCTCGTGTTTTAACACCGATGGTTCTCTGGCCAGAAAGGAAAAGATTTTCCTTAACATGCCATGCCAACCTGTTTCCTAAGGTTCCTAAGGTCGTCCTCGATAAAACAGAAATTGTCACAGAGAAATAGATAATAAAGAGACAAAACAAAACCTTACAGTCAGGACAGACGGACAACCACCTGAAGTGAACAAACATTAAACAAAATGATGAATGAGAACGAGGACACAGCAAAGACTTGAACAACAACCAACACATACAGCAGCAACAGAAGCTAACTCCATTTACTGTGGAGGCCCAATGAGACCAGTGCGAAGAGCGCGGACAAAACACGTCCGCCTGGGACAAGAACAACAGACCGACTGCAAGGCGAGGCTCTCTGCTCTGTGAGCGTGCAGGTAATAGTCAAAAGGTGCGGGGCGGCCGGGGGTCATATCGAAGCTGCACGCCAAATGCATTAACGTTTTACAAATCGTGTTGATGACTGAGCCACATGGGCTTTTAGGTGTGTTAATTGGTTGTGGGTTGTGAGTAATATAACAAGATATGCAGTGAGGCTCATCGTAACGACACTATATTGTCACAAATATCACATTTTCAGGGATTTTACTGTTATTATGGATAACACGGTGCACTTCACTTCAAAAGAAATGCTTGTAAATAGATACAGTGGCCTAGCAAAAGTAGTTTTATCCGTTTCTCCCAATTCAACGCTTCCAATTAAATTAAAATACACCGTAAACATTAAATAATGTACTTCTCAACAGCTGCAAATCAATCAAACTTTTAGGTATTACCTTGACTAAAAATCGAAAGTGGAACTTTCACACTGACACTATAAGATCTTAGTGCTCAAAGCTGTACGGGTTCGTTGACAGGAATCTTTCTTCATAAGCAGGGCAGAAAAGAGAGAAAACTAAACGCTCCAGTCTGGACAGAACAGAAAACCCCCTAAAGTTCAAAAACATTAAACACAATGATGCGAGGACAAAGCAGCCAAGACTTGCAGCAATAGAAGCTAACTCCCTGTACTGTGGAGGCCCTGTAAGAAGGTGTGGTGAACTGTATCCAACGTCTTGATATAAGAAGTTAGTTAGTTATTAGGGTTTAAGGGCACACAACACTAAGGTTATTAGTGCCCGTATTCTCTTTTTGAGTGATGTGTAATTTTTTAAATTCTATTATACAGCTTTGTTGATTTCAGATATTTAAAAACATTTGTTATATTCTCAGAATCGTCAGATAAAATTTCTTTTAAATTAGGTTTTAGTTTAAAATTATTCCTCTCGTCCATGTGTTGGGGACATTCTACTAAAATGTGCTTAACAGTTAAAATCTCACCACACTGCTCACATAGGGGTGGATCTTCGCCTCTTAGAAGGTATCCTTGAGTGAGATGTGTGTGTCCAATGCGTAGACGGGTCAGAACAACCTCTTCGCGTCGAGAAGAGCGCCTTGAAGAGATCCAGGGTGTAACATCGTCTTTTATTTCACGAAGCTTATTATTTTGCATGATATGCCATTCTTTGCACCACTTTTCTTTATTTTGAGTTTGAAGAATGCTTTTATATCAGGCGTTACAACTAAATGGCAATCAACTTGTGTTTTGTTACCAGTTTCTTTGGCACTTTGGTCGGCGACATCATTTCCTAAAATACCAGAATGACCAGGGACCCAACAAAAAACTATTGATTTTTGTTTTGCAGCAAGTTTCGACAATATTATGTGTATTTTATTAATTAATGGGTGTGAAGTGTAAATTTGGCAAATAGCCTCTAGTGAACTTAAAGAATCCGTGCACACTAAGAATTTGGAGTCCTTACTATCAAGAGCAAACAGGAGGCTTTGTAGAATTGCAAACAGTTCTGCATTGTAGACGCTGTATGTGAAATGGAGTTTAAAGTTGAAGTTGTTGCTCCCCGTTGTAAAGGCAGAGCCGACTTAATTGTTCACTTTTGAACCGTCTGTAAAAATATTTCTGAAATCTTTGTAGTTGTATCGATTTTGTTAGTGGGGTCTATAAGCTCCAATATATATAACAATCGTGCAAATCGTGAAGAAAGCATTAAAATTTGTGGAATTTACTAATATGACCACAAGGAATCCAAAAATCGATGGCCCAAGTTGAGTTCCTGTAACTTTCTTATTAATTGAATTAATAAAATTAATTGATTAATTAACCAACAAAAATTTTTAAAGGAGACAACACAGTCGACATTGGTATCAAAATGAAAACTTATTTTACGGAAAATGAATAAATGAAAAATATTTAAAAATTTATTAATTAATCATCTAATTAATTGAATTTTAGTAATATTTTACACTTTTGACTTAAGTATAATTATATACAACTAAAATTCTACCGATAGACATACAATTTCACCCCTTTACAAACATAATGCCAATAAATCCAAATTATGATGGCCCCAAAAAAAATTCCTTCACTCTCAGATTAATGGACTAACGAAATTAATAATTTGATTAATACCAGTTAAATGTTTGACATTCACAAAACCACAGTCAACTGATGTATCAAATAATAACAAAACAAGCATAATAAAGAGAAAAGTGATGGCCCCAAGGTCGGGTTCTTATCACTTTCCCATTTATTCAATTAATTCAATTAACGGCAATTAATCACAAAAATACAAAATTAATGTACAAAATAAACCACAGCAAAGTCGACTTGGTATCATATGAAAGCTTATTTTACGAGTCAAAAAATGTCAAAAAATATTTTTCATTTATTCATTAATCATCCAATAATTACATTTTTAGTAAAATTATACCACTTTTGACTTTTGCTATAGTTATGTATTCCAAAAACTTTACCGATTGTCATAAAATTTCACCACTTTAATAACATCATGCCAATTAATCCAAATTTTGATGGCCCCAAACGAAATTCCTGCAACTCCAGATTAATGGATTAATGAAATTGAAAATGAGCTAGATGCCCTTTAAATTGTCTTAACATTCAATTATGCGCTATGATTGACAATTGTAGTATTAAAAACAATATGATCACAATAAACCTAAATAATGATGGGTCCAAACTGAATTCCACTTAATTATTATTAATTTAAAATAATGGAATTAATTATATTTATTTCAATCAAATGTGTAAATGATCACAACAAAGTCGACTTGGGTACCCCCCAAATGAAAGCTTTTTTATGAATAATTAAAATGTGAAAAAATATATTTAATTAATTAATTAATCATCTAATTAATATAATTATCTAATTAATTACAATCTAGTAAAATTTTACCACTTTGGTTATGTATAGGTATCAAAAACTCTACTGATTGTCATAAAATCTTTCACTTTAGATGTCAATAAATAAAATAAAATAATTATAGCACCAAACGAAATTCTTGTAACTTACATTTTATTAAATAAATGAAACTAAGAATTAGCTAGTTCACGTGCCACAGTCAACTGGTGTATTAAATAATAGCCAATTGTATGGTAATTAAGAACATTGACAGAGTTTTACTAAGGCATATGTTTATTAATATGCTATTCATTAATTACACTTGATTTTAATTTAATTTAATTAAAGTGTAATAACGGATAGCATATTAATAAACATATAAATTCTGTATATATATATATATAAACCTGCACATGGGAAGCCATGCCTTACCATTTGCCGAAATTGCACGATTTTTGGGAATGTTATTTGATAAAAAGTTATCGTAGAAGCCCCATATCCAGCAGCTACGAACCAAGTGTTTAAAAGCTTTAAATATTCTACGAGTGCTAAGCAATACTAATTGGGGAGCTGATCGTACTACCTTGTTACATCTATATCGCTCCCTCATCCGCTCCAAGTTAGATTTTGCCAGTTTTATTTATGATTCGGCTAGGCCTTCTTATATTAAGACTTTGGATACAGTTCACCACACTGGTATAAGACTATCCACAGGAGCTTTTCGTACGAGCCCTATTCCCAGTCTTCTATGTGAGTCTGCAGAACCATCTTTGTCCTCTAGAAGAAAGTACCTAATGCTTAATTATATTGCCTCATTAAAAGGTTCCCCTACAAACCCAGCCTATAAAGCAGTTTTTGACCCTCCATTTCAAAATCGGTATGAAGTTCACATGAAGGCCTCAAGACTAGTGGGCATCCGCTCCCTGGAATTACTGCAAGCCTTGCACATAACACTTCCCCTTGTTTTCTACAAATCAAATGGGTCAATCCCACCTTGGACATGTTCTCCCAATAGAAACGTTGTCGTACTTTACCAAAGGTTTTCATATATCCGAGATGACTCCCAGATGCCGGACTGTCATGGAGCTCATATAAAATAGTGAATGAATATGTTAATGTGATTGTATACTAGTAACTTTATGCTTGTTTATAGTGTGTTTTTTGATTTTACGAAAGCTCATTGTCCTAACTTAAAGTGGCCGCCAATTGTGAGCCTGATTTTTGTTTCTTCACAAGTGGTTGTAAAGGAGGTTCCTCCTTGCTTGGAGGCTCGTGATTAACTCGGTCTGTGGATGACATGTCTGCGCAATCCCTAACGTCATCGGCCACAACAAGGCCACAACAAAAACTACTTTTATCCACTTTACCACAGCCAAAAAAGAGAAAAATACTAAACAGATAGAAGAACTGACAAACAATCACAGTAACACAAAAATCCCCACACAACATTGAAATGCTCAAGTTCAAGTTTTTATTGATCCGTAGATTTATACAGTGTACAAATATGGATGTCGTCAAAATTAATACTAAAGATAATATAATAGTTGAAAATAAAAATGGCAATGGCAGGCTGCATTGTTGTAATGTTGTATTTAGTGCAATAATTACTTACATTACTAATTTATCGAATTCATACTGTTTAATCAACAAAAGCAACAGCTAGGCAATACTTGGCAAATTGCATGCAGTCTACAGATATTATACATGACACTTATTGAAACATGCTTAGTTTATTAATGTAACTTTATATGAATTAACAATGTTCTTTGTCACAAAATTAATTTTAGCAGTATTTTTTTAAATTCTATAATTTTTGAAACCACATCCCAAATATTTTCATTTTAAAAATGTTTTGTAAAGGGTATCGTAAAATCCCTTAAAATATGCTATTAAATTTCTGGATCTGCTTTTTCCAGGGAGTAGCTCATAAAACACTAAACAATTATATGAGTTCAATGAAAACACAGTCTCCTTACCTGCAAAAGGAATGGCCATCGACTTTTAATTTCCTCGATAAGCATCTTAGAGTTGATATCCATCCTTTGCCCTATGTATGTCAGATCCATGTACTTCTCTACCATGGAATTGTTTTTCTCCAACAATTCGTTCTCTTTCACAAGCCACAGCCTCTTTTCCTCAAGGCTTTTGGCAGTTTCATCTTTTGGCAGGTCCTCTGGTTGCCAATTTTGGCAACCATACATCTGTTTTATTTATGAACCCTTGTTTTTTTTTCAACGGGTGCGAATGGTTCGTCCTCATTTTCTTCTCCAAACAGTGAAACCATCCTTCGTTTTTTTGTCATCGAGTCTAGTCTGTTTAAATACGCCATTCGCAGCTCGAACTGGCGTTTTAAGGAAGTCCATCCCGACCCAATTGAATCTTTGAATGTGGCTGGGTAAGCAGCCACGATCTTGCTGGCTATTGAATTTAAAATTCGTTCTTTGGGGTATTTATTGATGTTATGAATATCGCCGCAAATTCGCCTGATCATTTCGCTGCGAAGACTTCCACTGCACCGACGCTTTTCCTCCATACATTTTAAAACTTGATTTGGGAATTGATGGTATGGCACAGTGTGGATGTCGAGGCTATTGCTCGTGACCGGCTTAAGTTAAATATATTCAGGTAATTTTTAAGCGAGCGAAGCGAGCGTTTCCATTTGACTCTGCCGGAAAAATTAGTCACTGGTTTTGTTTTGTTTTTTTTTTTGTTTGTTTGTTTGTTTGTTTTTTTGTTTGTATGTCTCGCGATAACGTTCGAACGGAGGCTCGGATCGAGTTGAAATTTTCACCATCCGCAAGCTTTGTTCTCGATTGAATGCCATTAGTTTTGTGGCAAAATCGTTCAAAAAGTTAAAAAGTTACATTAAAGTTAATCGAAAGTTTTTTTTTTAAACTTCACGGCGACAAAATCTGAGATGGCCAAATCATTTAGAATGTCCGTCCGGTCACGAATATGTTAATTTTATTTTGATCCGATAAGTAGTGTAGATGGAAATTACATTATAACAAAGTACGGTTACCATGGCAACGGAAAGTCGTGCAGCTTTTTTGGCTCATGATAGCGGTCGAACGGAGGCTCGGATCGAGTTGAAATTTTCACCATCCGCAAGCTTTGTTCTCGATTGAATACCATTAGTTTTGTGGCAAAATCGTTCAAAAAGTTAAAAAGTTACATTAAAGTTAATCGAAAGTTTTTTTTTCAAACTCAACGGCGACAAAATCTGAGATAGCCAAATCATTTAGAATGTCGGTCCGGTCACGAATATGTTAATTTTATTTTGATCCGATAAGTAGTGTAGATGGAAATTACATTATAACAAAAGGAACGGTGCCATGGCAACGAAAAGACGCGCGAAGTTTCTAATGCACTGCCACCTAGAAGTAATCAAAATACTTTCGAGGAAGCAGTCTATTATTAAATTGTCAACAAAGAGTTTAAATAGTTTTTTCTAAGGAGTCAAGGTCCTCTAGATGGCGGTGGATTTTAAAGTAAAGATTTAAACACGGGTTTACCCAAATACCTTGGCAATAATAAATAATACTGGAAACGCGAACGTCGTAAATTTTTAAATTTAAAAAATGTGCAATGTGGGTCTAGCTATAGCACGTGCTCGCTTATCAACGCGTCCAACTGAGCGTTTCCTAGTAAGTTAAAAAGGAGGTCCAAATGGGATCATAATAGGAGGATCATAATATCATAATATGATCATAATATTTTTTCAAACGTGAAACATGAACTTCATCCGTAATTATTTTATTGTTCTTCTTTAACCCATCCGCACCACCACCCCAAAACGCTGGCGCGCCCGCGGAAACCGCGCACTTTTGCTCTCTGAACATCGAAGTTGCAGCGTTCCACTAAAAGCGTCGTAAAATCGTCAATATTGGTCAAATCGATATGGGGTTTGATGCAAATTGTTGTGTTATGTCGTGTTACAATATATATAATAACGGAAAAAATATAATTGTTTTACAAGTCCGAGTAGGCCTTAGTTCTGTCACGCGTTCGATCGACAACCGGCTTTTGACAGCTCTATTTGGTTGTCGCGCGTGCGATCTAAATCTCACTTGTCACAACAATGGAGCTTTAGATTCAGTGCCCTGATAAGTTTCACTAATAATACCTTCTAAAAGTAAAGTAATTATTGTTGTAAAATATGTTTCAGCTCACCTGCAAGTAGATCTCGAAGGTAGATACTTGTTCCTTTCAGATTTACTAATTCTTGAATGAATTTGTTCTTGGTTTATTTACAGTGTTCAGTGTTTATATTTACAACGTTATTGTCAATGTTTATTTGTCGCCGACAAAACCATTATTTTATTTTACATATGTACAAATCACCTCTGGCCTATACGGTTAGGCCTAATAGTTTTTTAGTGTGTGGAAGGATTTGAAATGCTCCACGCAAAGTGCCACTTTACATGTATCGCACTGCCATGTAGATTCTTTCTACTTGACCAATGTTGGCCAGTCCATGTGTTTGTCGAAAGCGAAATGGCTTACTTATTATGCTGTTCTCTTGCAACGAGATTATGGCATTGCATCTGTTTGGACAAATACCTATAGGCAGAGGGATACTGCAATACATTCTTGGACACTGGACGTTTACTTCCAACTTGTACGTTGATATCCAATGCGTTTGGCCAATACACGAACCATACTTTTAGTAAAATCACATCTGATATGATTAATATTGGTTTGCCCATATCGGTACTTTACGATTACGCAATACATTTCACATCTAAATTATGGTCAAATTAGTCGATCCTCAGGACTCGTTGCTATAAACACAAATAAAATTTTAAAAAACACTATAAACCAGTTGCCATATGGCATATTATATAATATATCTAGTATCCTGGCATTATGAGTAAGCTATCAAGCAACTTGATATTTGATTGAATTCAGTGACACACGATATGACATCACAATGAACACATAATCAATAGAGTTACAACTTTCAACCAATCACGAAATCGTCTGCAAGTTCTTACAATCTTACCAGATCCACAAGTCTGCGACAGGATTTCACATGCACAAACGGTGGTACCAGCTAATGAAATACTACAATATTGTACAAATAAACTAAATCATTACATGGCAGAGTTGGGGCAGCAAGTGTACAATGCAACAGATGGTGTAGTGGGCCGTATATACGGGCGTATACGCTGTATACGTACTGCGCGCGCTAGAAAATGTTCGTAAACACACTGGTTTTGCTCATGATACGAGTGATAAGCAGTGATACAGTGTAATATCCATGGTCGTAACAAGCATTGAGTCTTTGTTTGACTTTGTTATTTTTCTCGAAAAACTCACTGGATCGAAAGTATAAAATCAACAGTTTTCCGGAGACAAGCCCCCGGACCCCATTTTAATGTGCCGCCACTGCCAATCATTACGTAAAGTGGCAGATTAGGTTCGTTATTTTCCCTAGCCAGATTTACAGCCAATAAAAATACGGTTTTGAATCTGGAATGAAAAAGTCATAGAATTTGTTAACCTCAAATAATTATACACCCTGCAGGGGCTCGATTGATTAACAGTGCGTAGTAACGGTATTTCGGCTAAATTTTGTAAGGGGGGGGGGGGGTATAACACGATAGGAAGCGTGTTCAAACTGGTTAATTTGGCACAACACCTCTGCTGAAGACACGAGTGCGTTAAAAACATTTAGGCCTATCAAATAATCTGCAAAGCACAAGAGAATAAACAAGTTTTTCTTGTGCATAAGAAACACCAGAAGTCACAACAAGCAAAGGGAATATAGAATGTAGTAAATAGGCCAACGGCATTTCAAAACACATAAACCTACATCACTACCTTGCTTATATTCCGACAATTCAGTACAAGTACTTAAAAATGTTGAGCCCTTTCTCGAAAATTTGAAGTTGGAAGGGGGGGGGGGGTTGTAATGTACCGGTACTGCACTCCTTTGTTGGAGTTATGAAGAGTGGAGCAGAGTTTCCAAGAAAGAAAAGACAAAGGTTGTTTGTTGTGAAGAGAATGAAGAGGGAAGATATTATAGTTTTGGTTATATGTATATACATATGTATAACATATAACTATTGCCATTGGTCATCAATGAATATGCCCATATCCAAGGACCACGAATACAAAGAAATATCAATTTTTAACATACTAATGAGGAGTGTATACAGCAATACAAAGAAGTTCTGTATTCTATTTTACGGATTATATTCAAAATTCACATGCTAGTTATAAGTCAGTTCCAGGCAAGGTGAAACCTTCGTCATATGACCTGGATTGAGACGAATTGGGAACCAATAAATGCTTAATAAAATAGGAAGTGTGCCCCTAATTTTATATTGGAAGAGTAATCTTTTAAAATATTTTAATAGAATAATATATTGCTATAATTTAACACGTTACATTAGGTTTATATTATTGATCTGGGCATCACAAAACTGATTTAAATGTGTGCCTATTAAAATATATATATTTCGCTGTACATTTTTCTGAGTTAAGATAGCGTGTTTCATCTTCAGTGACACGGTATTATGCGAAAAAGACACAATAAAATGCAGGAGAAAGGCGCTAAGGAGATTTAATGCATTTCCAACACAAGATAATTTGGAATTATTAAGCCAATTGAGAGCAAAAGCAAGATTCGTTGTAAAGGAGTCTCGTAAAAGATCGTAGGAAAAGTACGTATCTTTCATAACTCGCCGTACTCCAGCAGCAAAAGTCTGGAGTAAGATTAAAAAGATTTCAGGCAGGAACACTTTCAGTAGCCCCTCTGGACTACTAATAAATTCTCGATAAATTACCTCACATTGTGACATTGCAATAAAAGCCAGTCTATTAATTTTCTTGGTGTCACAGTCCTTCACCTGTTTGACTGAAAACATTTTGTATTATGTAACTTAGTTTGATTTTTTGTGTTATTGTTATCTTTTGCGGCATGCCTACTCTGGGGTGCAACAAATAACCTACAAAAACCGGGACGGGGTCCTTGAAATACTCAAGGACTTTGAGTATGTCCTTCATTTTGTCATGTTCTGTTGCGGTAATGATCATCATTTCTGTAGCTCTTTTGTTGTGGAGCACTTGATTAATAGCCACCCTGTTTTGAATAAGACACTCAAACATATCTCGGGTCGAGTTCCACCTGGTAATGGCGTCTTGAATTAATTTCTTCTTTGTTAGGTTCTCCTTCCTTTAGCCGTCATGGAGAAGTGGAGTTGCGATTGCAGAGTGTCAGAAATGGCCAACTACTGCCCTACACTAACATTTTGGTGAATGTCACACACTCAAACAAAGTGAGTGTTATGCCCATGAGGCCCTGCAAGAATGCTCCGTTTTGGACAAAGCTCGGCAATGTGTATATTGTTTTGAATTGGAAACAAAGCTCGTTCAAATTGAAGAGAACTAACATATTTTTTTAATATGTGTTTTGTTTTAAATTGGAAATAAAGCTCGTTCAAATTCAAGAGAGCTAATATTTTCTGTTTCTGTACGTATTTACCCTGATCATCACTCACAGATACAAAATCTTTCGGTGGTGTCGGACCAGGGTATCCCCTGGCGCTAGTATCCGAGCCTAGCCACCAGGAGCATGGTGTAGGTATGAAGCTCGCCTGGGTATTACCGGGCTGGCTTCGTTGCCTGGGTTTCCCCAAAAAATGGGCATCAGCTCAGGGTTGGAGCAGCGACGGAAAAAGCTGTAAGTGACGCGACGACAGGCGCCCCCGGGTGTCAGACCATGACCAACCGGGGATGTATCCAAGCCTATCCCCAAAAGCGGGGGGGGGGAAACCCCGGGGGCAGCCCCTAAAACTGTTGGGGCATGGTACCCCCCCACCACAAAGGGGACGGGGCGGCCGGCTTTTGAGGTTCGATCCTAGGGTTTTAAAAACAGCCCCCAAAAATTAGTATCCGGCCAAGTCTCGGCAGTTGCACGGGGGGCTGGACTAAGGGGGTATTAGGCTATGCCTCGGTGTTCCCTCCCCATTGAAACCCGATTTAAAAAAAAAAAAAATTGAAGCCCGCAAGCTATCCGTCTCTGAAAAAGGATTTGTTTTTTTAATGTTGTTGGTTCCCCTCAAATGGTTCTCCCCCCGTCTCGTACTGATACTGTGAATTTTGCTTTTGTAGCTTTCCGTTTGGGCAATGTTGTCACATTGGACAACCTGACCCAACTGCTTAGGAAAAAGCTGCCTTTTCATTTTATGGGAATAGCTCTTCCGGAACTTGCCGGGGTTTCAGCTTTAGGGTATGGTAATCAACGTAAGATAAATTTGGTACACTCCCCTTTGGCCGGGTTTTCCTAAAATAAGGGATTTTTAAACTTTCTTGAACTAGTCTACAGAGAGGATATTGCGAAAAGGCTTTACTACCGCAGCCATATATATATATTTTTTTACGCAGTTTTTACGCAGTTTTTAACCTCAAAACTTTTTTTCATTTATTATATGGTTTGTTTAGGTTTTCGCCCCCCGTCATAGGATAAAAACAAGGATTTGGTAAACCGCGTCGAAAATAAAAAACCCGGGCCTGCCCTGGTTCATTTTTTTTTTATCAATATATATAATATAAAATTTAATATATATTATATATATTTTGTCTTAAGCTTTCGTGACCCTGGTTAATGTTTTAAGTTCTTTACGGTTTAAAAAATCAGCCAGTATTATAAAAAATAATTTTAATCCCAAACGTTCAAAAAAAACTATTTTTCCCTTTTAAAGGGGAATTAAAAAAAAAAATTCAATAAAACAACAACAGCATTATAAAAAAAAACAAATAGAAAAAAAAAAACCCTCCCTTTTGAAAAACATAAAAAATTACAAAAACCCAAATTGCGGGAAACCTAAAATAAAAATCACTTGAAATTTGGGATCTTTTGAATTTTCTATGTTTGCAAGGTGTGTTTTTTTTTGTTTCATTTGTTTATTTTTATAATGCTGTTGTTTTTTATTGAATTTTTTTTTTTAAACCTTCCTTAAAAATGGAAACAAGTTTTTCTGAAACGTTGGGTTTAAATTTTTTTTAAAATACTGTGCGTGTTTTTCCGAAAAGATACAAAAAACATATATATTATTAATATTTTATATATGTGTTGTGGTTTTGATGATTGATTGATTTGTGTTTATTTTAAAGAAAGTAATGCAAAAATAGAATGCCCTACTAGATTAAAAAATTAATAAAATAAAAAAAAATTTTGGTATAAACAATTTTGATGTGATTTGTGATGAGAATTGCTGATGGCCAGAAAACAGCAATTGGAGGAGTACGCAGAAGGGGTTCTTATATACCCACAACCCAAGGAAGCGTGTAACACATAAAAATTTATATTAGAAGTTTGTTACTATAGGGCTAAGGGAACTTTTAAAAATTTTTAAAAATTACAGTGCTGTTTGGGGTTATACTCTAGAAAATTTGTAAATATTAAAAAAGGGAAAAAAATGAAATTAACGCAAATATTTACATGGAGAGGTAGTCATTGATGGAGTAAAGCTGTTTGCTTAAGATAGATTTAAACTTATTTTTAAAGGAAACAGGGGGGAGAGGTTTTGATGTGGTCAGGGGCTTATTTAGGGGGGTGGAAGATAGATATTCAGGGCCTTGTAAAAGAGGCGCAGATTGTGGGAGGGCCTGTGTATTGAAGGGTTTGGGTCTAGTGTTATGGGATGCACAGAAGCTTTAATGGGGAAGGGTTACGGTTTTGTGAACGAATAAAGCGCTGATTGGATAAGGGTACTTAAGTAAGAATACCCCAATTTCCCTTTAAAAGTTTCTCATGATGTCTTCTGGGGCACCACTTGATACGAACCGCTTCTTTTGGAGAAGAATATTCTGTTCGCATGGGGGGGAAACTCCCCAAAAAAAGCAGGGCCCTAGATAAATGAAGTGAATGTGGCAAAGTAAACTAGCAAAAGGGTTGGGGGTGAACTATTTGTTTGAGCTTTCTGATTGAGTAGCAGCCAGATAAATTTTGCTGGCAACGTGGTTTTCAGGTGGACCAGTCTAGTTTTTCATTGTGCAGGCCAGGACTTGCTGTGTGAGCGGGGGTAGTATCAGAGTCAAAAACGAAAAGGGGCTGGCAGTAGGGATCTTATAAGGGGGTGAAAGTAAGAAAAAAGTTTTTGAGCGTAGATGGGGGTTGTTTGCCGAGGCAGTATTTCATTTAAAGTAAAATTGATTGTTTTTTAAGGGGGGGAAAGGGCCTGAATGGGTTGGAGTTTTGGGGAGTGTCAGCAGTTGGGTGGAGTCTCGATATTGGGTGGAGGCCCCCTTTTAATAGGGGTGGCGTTTTACATAAAGGGATATAGGCTTGGGCCCAAAATTTATCCCTGGGAACCCCCCAGACTATTGGGAGAGGTTTTTGAGCGGGTTTTTGGTGACGGTTGACTATTTGATGTTTGGATTCCCCTACTTGGGTACGGCCAAACAAAAAAAAGGAAAACCAATCAAGAGCTACCCCCGGATACCTAAGTATTATTTTTTCGAGAAGAAATTTTTTTACAAAGGTTCGAAAGCTTGGGCTGTTAGAACAATCTACGGGTTGGTCGCCTTTTTCGAGAGCAGAAAGAGGGGGGCAGAAAAAAGTAATTGCCTGGTGGTGGATTTGTTTTTCAGAAACCGTGTTGACTAGGGAGATAATGTTGTGGTGATTTAGAAAAGATATTAACGACGTAGAATATTCAAAATTTTGGGAAAAATGAAAGGGGGGAATGGGACAAAATTTGTCCCTTTCAGATTTTTACCTTTGTTTTTAAAAAAGGTTTAATTTTTTCGCCTTTGCTTGGAGGGGAAAAAAGTTCAGAGAAGGACGTTAAAAAAAAGTAGGTAGGGGCCAGAGAGAAAATCCGTTCCTTTTATAAAAAAAGCCCGGCACTTCATCTATCCATAAGTGTTTGAACCAAAAATTTTCCCAAATTTCCATAGTACTTCAAGAGAGGGGTAGGAAGAAAAGATGGGATGGCCTAACGGAGGTGGCAAGGGTTTACGAGGGAGGGGATATTTAAATTTGGGAATTGGTTTTTACCAATATTACATGAGTTTTATAAGAATTCTTAAAAAAATTTGATGAGAAGATGCTCTGATATAACTTCACCCTTTAAAGGTTAGCGTGAGGTAGCATTTTGGGTTTTTGAGGCAGGGTCTGTGATTTTTCATGGACCAAAATTTCTTTTGAGGGTTCCCAGTTTAGAGATTTTTTGGAGTCATTATAGTAAGTTTTGTTGACGTATATTTTTAGCATGGGATTTTTTAAGCACGATATTGTTCTTTAGTATGGGGTTTTTCAAAACTTCATTTAGAATGGGGGGATCGCAAGGTTGGCTTCCACCCGATCGTGCGAGATCCAGGGGTTGACTTAAATTTAGTAAGAGGACAACTTTTTAGCGGAAAAAGATTTGTTAAAAACATAGAATTTGGGAAAGGATCTTGAGGGGAGTTCGTCCCCCAATTTTCCCGGGAAAGGGAAAAGCACTCCAATTTTTTGTTTAGCATTTCGAAAAATTTTCTGTATTTTTGGTATTGAAAAAACTTTTTATTTTTTTTAATTTTGGAGGAAGGGTTTTTTTTTTTTTGTTAAGAGGGAAAATTTTAGCATGAGGGGATGGTGATCAGAAGACCTGTGTCTGTTGAGCTTGCCCAGAACTCGGGTAATGGAAAAAGGTGATCGAGATAGTCTTTTTTATCGAATATCTAGCTTCATTATGTGTGATATGGAATAATGGGCTCACTAGAGTAATGTAATGTATTGGCAATTGTAAATTACTGAAGATGCCACTAACGAGGTATACGTTAACTTGAAAACTATTTCAAAACAGCTCTGATATAAAGTATTGTGACGTTCACTACCCTATGTGCCCGGTTTGGCGCAGGAAGCCACTAAATTACATAGATCACTTAAAGGGGCTAAAAACCCAAAAAATTATTTTTAACCACGTGATCTATAGCACAATACTACACTTAAATGACCGTTTAAAACATTATATCTTGTAACTGTGATTTAAAACGAATTTTTCAATTTTTTGGATCCAGAAATTTACGAAAATTAGTGTTTTGGGAAATTTCTTAAATCGGCTTTAACCTGCTAATTTTTTGGTCCACATAGATACTAGAGCATAGTACCAATCTAAAATGCCCCTTTATAACATCGTGTCTTGAAACTGTGCCCAAATATACCCTCAAACACGCAAAAATATGCATTCCAAAATCACACCCCATCTTGGTAATCAACATATTTTGACCGAACTACTTGCCCAAATTACAAAACAATAAAAGGGAATTTACAGAAATGGCTGTAGAGTACGTCAATAATGGCCAATATTTTATAATAATAATTTTATAATATAATTTATATTTATATTTATAATAATAATTTTTCTGTTAATTGCTAAATTCATTACTAGGTAGCCTGAATGAAATATATTTTTTTAGTTTAGCGGTTAAATACCCCTTTAACTACCTCATTAGAGAGTACCATACTCCTAAAGAAATTGAAAATTAAAATGTCTGAACTGTAATAAATTTACCAGTAGGTAATTAATTAAGCTGAATTGAACACCTTACATTACACCGGACCCTGTTGATTACTTGAAAGATGCCCTCGGCACAGCTACCTGGTTCCGTCGTTTCCCTACCAGCAACATTGCTTATTTCTAGATGGGTTGACTACAGGAAATACCAGGAGCTTAACTACAATGATAAAATACTTCATTAGTTTTCAAATCCGTTCTCTATTGAACAGTTGGCACTTGTGTAGCCGCCCCCCAGTAATGGTTGTGTTTTCTTCTCCATTATTTAAAACCTGGCTTTTATGCAGTGGAACGCATACTTGCCATGCACTCATGTTTTGTGATTTGAACAGAGTTGAAAGCTTTGCTATAGTCATGTACTAAAGAAATTACCACAATATATACAGAAAAATAGGCTATAAAATACTCTTCAGATGTCGTTACTACTTTCTTTCTGAAGTTAGTGAAGTTTCCTCCCTTCCAAATATCCTCACATGTTCCTCCTATCTTGATTCCCTATTGGAACATCAGGTCGTCGAAATCTCTCGTCCTCTGTTCCTAGTGATCCTAGTCTACAATCATGTCCTATCCCTCCAGTATGCAAAAATTAACTAAATAATAATAATAAAAAAAAAAAAATAATAATAAACTAAAACCTAATTTAATAGAAATTTTATCTGATGAATCTGAGAATATAACAAATGTTTTTAAATATCTGAAATCAACAAAGCTGTATAATAGAATTTAAAAATTACACTTTACTCTAAAAGAGATTACGGGCACTAATAACCTGAGTGTTGTGTGCCCTTAAACCCCAATAACTAACTAACTCCAGTATCCAATGTTACCCTTCACACCCATCCCCATCCCTTGCCATGTCCCAAATACCAAACATATAAACAATTGACTGTTGAGTAGCAATGAAAGAATGCCGTAGAAGATCATTTAGCTTTTCACACAACGAATCCAGGAAATCATCTGCGGACTTTGTAAGTGTTTCAAGGGAGCAACTATCAGTTGATACCCACTGCTTGTAAGTGATTTCTTCAACCATTTCCTCTTCAAACACATTGCCTAGATGTTCTTCTAGTGACAGCGCACCTGGGCAATACTGGCATTCATGGAAATAACATTTTTCTTGTAAGTGTAAGTTCTGTTAAGTTTACACCCTCCCCATATGCTTGTGGCTGGTTCTGACCAGCACAGGCCTGTCCACCCCTCGTACCCCCGCGTCATCCCTTTCGTCCCTTCCTTCGTCTCGATTAGCCGAGTTGCATTAAATATGAAACGTTAAGCAATATCCGATCAATAGCATAAGCTTAACATTTTGGTGGATTGTACAAACGCATACAGAATGAGGTCCGCTAGCTCCAGGTAAAACACAATTCTTTGGACGAAGTCCTGCAAAGTTTGAAAACCCGATTGAGTGTTGAAGATACATTTCCTTGAATAGGCTATGTATTTCTTTCACGTTGCACAGTACAAGACTTTTGGTATGTAAACTCGTTTGCCATCCACTTTCACAGAAACGTAATCGTGTTTGCCTGGCATTGCTCGGCTGACATCATCGGTTTCATACACTTTTTTCACTAACTACAGTATTTCGAGACAAAGTTTTCCAGGTTTCTGGTTACGTGTAGACAAGGTGCCTATGACGCTCTATCCTGGTATCGTTCAGTTTAACAATAAATTTTATCATTAATATTCTTGTATATTCAATTTTCAAATATTTTAATTCTTTTAGCTCTGCACTCAAATGTGGTTTCCTCCAATCAATGTCCACCCAAGGCAGCTCATATGCCATTTTATTTTGGATTCGGTTGGTTGTACTTATACTACTGATGCATAAATAGTAAATAATAATAATAAATAGTAATAAAGTGCATACTCTGCGTGGGTTGAAGAGGTATCAACACACCTGTGAACATTGATACCTGAAGCTTGCCCAGCTAGGGAAACAATGGCACTAAATTACCTAGGTTTCTTTAACTTTCTTTAACGTTCTTTAGCAGTTACCACAGTATACGACCGGGAACACGTATGGTTCCACGGGGATGGAGTTATGGCAGAGGTAAACTTAGTCTGGTAGTTTTTGTCCGGCAAAAGTGATGGTTAGGCGTCTGATTGGTATTCTGTTATCTGGCTGAGATGGGTTTCTTTTCGTTGTTCTTTCAACCTCTATAATTTTGAAATCTCCTGCTGCTTCAATTTCCTGTACGGCCTCAGCCTCTGTAATAGACAAGTCAATTCCTTTTATTAGTCCTTTCCTTTGTGTGTGTTGTCCTGGGATATAAATGTTAAAGTTTAATGCTTTGGGTGATCTGTCTTCTGGGATTTTTTTTGCCTCCAGGGTTGACTTGCGACGATTTCTACTTTATTTTTACCGATTCTTTTTATTGTCATTATTGAGTCGTAGTTCTTGTGTAGGATATTGCCAATAAGTATTGGATCGACAGTTCTTAACTCCTCCCCTTTGGTGGTTATTTTTTCCGCATAGATTTTGAAAGGTCCTAGGTCAGATGTGTTGTACTGGTATGTTAAGGGTGGGCTCTGCGTTGGGATTGCTGATTCTTGCTATGATTATAAGTTGGGGGAATCTGTTCTTGGATCTCCATATCGGTGTTGTTAGAATTACCAGGATAGGCTAAAAGGCCTACTGTCCCTTTCTCCCTCTCAAATCCCTTGTTAGTCATTTGTCTGAATGAACCTTCTGATCCTGGTCGGGGCGGACTTTTTTAATTTCTAAATTGTAGTAAATAAAAACAATTACAACTACGGGAGTGTTTCCCGACTAACTAAATCGAGAAATAACCTTCTGAACAGTAAGGAAATTTCTGCTGCCTTTGTCGTGTGTGTGTTGCGCCCTGTCTTTTCTAGAACTTTGTTAACCTGTTGTGGTCCTGTTTTCCTCCATCCTCTTGGAATAGCAAGCGAGATCGGGAGCGGGTTAAATCAAGTAAAGACAAGCACTGATGTTAAGTATAACACTAAAGGTTTATTAACTGAGATAAATGAAGTAGATACAGACGTTTCCTTTAGGACGCGCGGGATTGCGTCTATCCAGGTCGGGTTGCTGGAACGGAAGTCGGAGAGAGCCACGATATAGAGGTATTTTAAAATAAGAAACACCGACTAAACAAGTTGTGCACGATTACACCCACGGGTGACGCCAGGTTCAACAAGGCTGATTCAGACAACCTTTCAATATAAGTGAAATTATTATGTGTACTTTGGTACTAGGATGGATCATCATCATTCCCCTTCCCTTTGACTACCTCCCCGTCGGCGACGACAATGACAACACGGACGGATGATGACAAAGACGACTACCACGACGTGGGGGAACCCCTGCCCTCCCCATACGCTTGTCGCTGGCTCTGACCAGCACAGGCCTGTCGCGTAACCCTTACATTCCTCCCCTTGGAAAGAAGCATACATGGTGGTAACTCACACTTATAGAAATTGTTTTATCTTGGAGGCGCAAATAATCTTAGATGTTAAAGCGCCCTAAAACTACAAAAACTAAAAACGAAACTAATTGAATTATTGTACATATAATATTATTTTGTATTTCATCTTTTATCTTTGTAAACGGTATTTTAATCTGACGAAACCTCCAACAGCCACGAACCAAGTGTTTAAAAGCCTTAAACATCCTACGAGTGCTCAGCAATACTCATTGGGGAGCTGATCGTACAACCATGTTACATCTTTATCGCTCCCTTTATCCGCTCTAAGTTGGATTTTGCTAGTTTTATTTATGATTCGGCTAGACCTTCTTATATCAAGACGTTGGATACAGTTCACCACACTGGTATAAGGCTATCCACAGGAGCCTTCCGTACGAGCCCTATTCCCAGTCTTCTTTGCAAATCTGCAGAACCATCTCTATCCTCCAGAAGAAAGTACTTAATGCTTAATTACATCGCCTAATTAAAAGGATCTCCTACAAACCCAGCTTATAAAGCAGTTTTCGACCCTCCATTTCAAAATCGTATGAAGTTCGCCTGAAGACCCGAGACCGGTAAGCATCCGCTCCCTGAACTACTACAAGGCTTAAACATTACACTTCCCTTGTTTTCTATAAATCAAATGGGCAATCCCACCTTGGACACTTAACAAACCATGCTGCATAACACAAGCTCTCAAAACACAAAAGGCCCCACACATCAAACATACAATATCAAGCACTATTACAAAGATTTCAGAAATATTTTTACAGACGGTTCAAAGTGAACAATTCAGTCGGCTCTGCCTTTACAACGGGGAGCAACACTTCAACTTTAACTCCATTTCACATACAGCGTCTACAATGCAGAACTTTTGCAATTCTACAAGCCTCCTGTTTGCTCTTGATAGTAAGGACTCCAATTCTTAGTGTGCACGATTCTTTAAGTTCACTAGAGGCTATTTGCCAAATTTTACACTTCACACCCATTAATTAATAAAATACACATAATATTGTCGAAACTTGCTGCAAAACAAAATCAATAGTTTTTTTGTTGGGTCCCTGGTCATTCTGGTATTTTAGGAAATGATGTCGCCGACCAAGTGCCAAAGAAACTGGTAACAAAACACAAGTTGATTGCCATTTAGTTGTAACGCCTGATATAAAAGCATTCTTCAACTCAAACTGAAAGAAAGTGTTAGAATGGCATCATGCAAAATAATAAGCTCGTGAAATAAAAGACGATGTTCACCTACTCCA